>JABUQX010019668.1:45000-57756 GCA_015478945.1 Trachelipus rathkii
ATATATATATATATAATGACATATTTATATATGAAATAATATTTCTTTATATATATAATAATATAAATATATATAACACATATAACAATAATATATATATATATATTTATATATATATATATATATATATATATATATATATATATATATATATATATATATATATATATATGACATCAACTGAAAACTTTTTAAAATTTATTAATGCGTTCTTCTTCTATGCTATCATAAAAAAGGACACGTACTACATAATACGCATAAAAGATCTATGAACAATTCAGAAGCAATGAACAGTTTAACAAGTGTTTTAATTGTAAATCGATATTATTTCTTCTCAGAAATCAAAAGAATTATTAAAAATTTAAATAAAATTTTTTAATGCAAAGAAAAAATATAGAGATGACGAATAAAAAAGGTTTAGCTTTCATAATTTAAAATATGAATTGAATCAATTAATTATAAATCAATAAAATCGATTATATTGCATTAAGGCCAAATTAATGCATTTATTATAATTCCTCGTAAATAATGAGTTTATCTTAAGAATATATAAAAAAAATTGAATTTTGTATTTAGCGTTTATGAATAAGATCTTACACACTACAAAACTTGTAATAAGATATTGCACACCACAAAAATGTGCTATTATATATTTTAATTCATAACGATAAGTACAACAAATAAATAATAAATTAAAATAGGTAAAATGAATTTTGATTAAATGCTGTAAACTAAAATAAATTCCAACAAAATTTGAGTTCATTATTTATCATGCATATATAAATAAATATAAACTGCCATACGGTCAAAATTGTGTGGGATGAAAACAATAAATCAAATGAAAGAGATGTTTGTGCCATTCTGTAGATAGCTCTGTGCAACATTTGTTGCGCTTGAAGCAGCTTGACTAGTCTTGATATATATATATATATATATATATATATATATATATATATGGATATACATATCTATATATAAGCCTCCATTTATACTCTATATATATATATATATATATATATATATATATATATATATATATATATATATATATATATATATATATATATATATATATATATATATATATATATATATATATATATATATATATATATATATATATATATATATAAGAAAATAAATATATACTACTCTCACATATATATATATATATATATATATATATATATATATATATATATATATATATATATATATATATATATATATATTTATATTTATAGATATATCTTTGTTTCTTCATATCAATTATCAATACTCAGTTAAACTCAAGTCAATTTTTTAAAATCATACGAAATCGAATAAAGTGTTGAAAGATCTTTAATTAATCATTTTTTGTTTTTTTTAACACTGAAAAGTAAAACAAATAAATATAAAAATAAATTACATTATATATACGTTAAGTAAAAATTATGTTAGAGTTTAGTTAGTTAACATAGGAATTAAAACTTTTTATAAGTGAAGTAAAAGTAATAAGTTTAGTTTTTACATAAATTTAGACTTTTTATATATATATATATATATATATATATATATATATATATATATATATATATATATTTTCATATATATATATATATATATATATATATATACTATATATATATATATAAATACTTTTAGATTTGTGAAACTGGGGTATTCGTAAACTTGTGGCAATTTTAGTTTAATGACTTTAACTTCCATTCTCATTTTCTTTTGATACCATAAAACTACCTGTTATACCATCCTATTTTTGATCATATATATATATATATATATATATATATATATATATATATATATATATATATATATATATATATATACTTATAGACATATAGGTTTAAGTTTGTTTGAAGTCACAAATTTCTGTTCCAAAATGAAAACTTAAAAACAGGAAGAAAAATTTAAAAAAAATCATATTGAGGAAAAATTGTAACACTTTTATGTCAAAAATATGTTTAGAATATCAAAAAGCTGTAAAAGGAAGTCAGAAAATTAGAATTTATTTAACTTTATATATATATATATATATATATATATATATATATATATATATATATATATATATATATATATATATATATATATATATATATATATATATATATATATATATATATATATATATATATATATATATATATATACGTCATTTTTTGATATTTTTTTAATATATTTCTAGTATATGATCCTAACAATCAATTTAAGTGGTGACGGACATGATTCAAAAATATATAGGACCTGTTACGTTTTACGACTCCGTCAGTTTTAATTCTTTTTTTTTTTTTTAACTAAAGGAATACCCAAGGGTAAACCGCAAAGATGGCAGGAGTCGGGGTCTCTCGGCCTTCCGGGGAACTACGGGGTTGGACTATTTCCCCCCTCCGGGGAGGGTCTCCGGAACCCCCGCTCTTTGGTATTTGGGTGTCGCGGGGGTTCCTCCGCCCCTCCCCTACGGGGTATGGAAAACGTCCCCCCTCTGTTCCCCGTCGGCTCGAGCCCCCTACTTTGCCGTGTAATACCTTTACAAATTTTATTTTTAATAATTGTTATTATTAAAAATAATAATAAAAAAAATTAATATTAATTTTGTCATTTTCCTAACTAAACTTTTCGAGGATTCCAAAAATGTATTTATTTTAACTATAGCTATAGTACTTTTAAAGATAAAAAAAAATACCGTATTACTTATTTGTTCACATTTTCCAAACTAAAATTTTACCAGGATTCCAACAATGTAATTATTTTAACTGTAGGTATAGTAGTTTTCAAGATATGGCTTTCGTGATTTTGTCGTTGAAAGTACAATTTTTATATATATATATATATATATATATATATATATATATATATATATATATATATATATATATATATATATATATATATATATATATATATATATATATATATATATATATACTTCAATAAATGATTTAATATTAATAAAAAACACTTTAGATCAAAATCTTCCACAAATTCACACAAAACGTCTTGAAAACCTTTCATAATAAATAACATCCTAAATATAAAAATAATAAGCGATAAAATTATGTTAATGATTAAATAAGTTTAATGATACACAACAAAGAGACAAAAGAAACGACAATGAAGAGAATAAAATGAAAATAAAAAAAGGACAAATTAAAACCTCTTTATATATTTTTTGAGCTCCACACCTCAACAAAAACTCGGTAGGGTAAAGTAAAATTTTTCCTAAAATATGTTAGGGTAAAATAGGGGATTTTGTGATTTAAGAATTTGTGACTTCAAACAAACTTGAGCCTATATATATATATATATATATATATATATATATATATATATATATATATATATATATATATATATATATATATATATATATATATATATATATATATATATATAACGGACATTTTTCCCCCCCTTTATTCTCTACTATTAAATCATCCTATAATGGATTCAAATTTCAAAATTTTAGATTTTGAACATGAGCGGGATCTCCATTTGTTGGAATCTTTGTATATATGGCACCACAAACCTAAGTTAAATGAAAATTTACATTCTGATAATATTATAATTTTGAAGTGAAATTTCGCCATTTGACAATGCTTTTTCTGAAATGTCATATTTTATATACTTACTTATTTATTTATTTATTTTATAATTCAAATTGTAAGTTTAATTATTTTAGTTCATTCTACATTTAGCCTTGAGAAGTGGGTTGAAGATCTGCTCACAGAAACTAGTCGGCAATATATTTTTGTAATAAAAATGTTTAGAAAAAGAGTTTGTTTTGGTCCTTCACAAATCTTATATGTATATATATATATATATATATATATATATATATATATATATATATATATATATATATATATATATATATATATATATATATATATATATATATATATATATATATATATATATATATATATATATATATATATATATATATATATATATATATATAAATATATATATATATATATATATATATATATATATATATATATATATATATATATATATATATATATATATATATATATAATATATATATATATATATCTATATATATATATATATATATATATATATATATATATATATATATATATATATATATATATATAAATATATATATATATATATATATATATATATATATATATATATATATATATATATATATATATATAAATAACTCACTATATATATATATATATATACTCTTTTTCTCATATATATATATATATATATATATATATATATAGGATCATGTCTGTTATCAGCGTCACTTCCATATACATATCGATTGCATGGATCCGAACATTTTTTGTTTTATAAGAATTTTGCCTTATTGTTATTTCCCTAATTTACTTTTAATTAATATTAACAAGTTCTCGTATGAAATAAAAGTAAAAAATTGGAAAGAACACTTTATAATAATAATAGAGCTTCACAGTCACAAGAAAATAAATTACAGTATTATGAAGTAGGTTATATATATATATATATATATATATATATATATATATATATATATATATATATATATATATATATATATATATATATATATATATATATATATATATATATATATAATATATGATAAATAAAATTATCTCAAAAAAATAACACATACAAAAAAAACAATTATATTTGGAATCAAATTATAAGACATTATTAGAATGTAGATTCATCTCCATAAAGTACGATACTTACAGAAAAATAAATTACATATTTGGAATCAGCGTATAAAGCTTATTATATGTAAAGTCGTTTTATGATTTAAAACTAACGAATACCCTAGAGTAGACCGCATAGATATCAGGAGTCGGGGTCTCTCGGCCTCTAGGTGGACGACGGGGGGGACTTCGTCCCCCCCTCTGTCCCCCATCGGCTCGAGCCCCCTAATGGAAATATGTTTCCTTGAACTTCAATTTTTAGGGGGCTCGAGCCGATGGGGGACAGAAGGGGGGACGATGCGACTTTGCCTTATAATAAACTTTGCTACGCTGATTCATATGGTGTTTTTCATAAGCATCCTACTTTCAGATTTTTACATTATGTTAATAAACTTTATACCCTTGATTCCAAATATGATGTTCTGTGTGTCATTCTTTTCGAGATAATTCTAACGATCACGTTCAGTAATTGTCATATATATATATATATATATATATATATATATATATATATATATATATATATATATATATATATATATATATATATATATATATATTTTTATTTTTTTATTTTTTTTTTTAACACAGGCAAAGAATGGTTATAATCTATTGTTAACTTTCCTACATGGGTAAACATTACATTTCCATACGTGTGCTCTTTTTTCTCGAAATGCAATTTCCATTTCATGAGCATTGTTACATAATTTAGTTTTTGGAATACAGTAATAATATATTTTTGGAAAAATTTCACTGCATCAATTTCTGTTAAAATGTTATTGTGAAACCATTCAAGATTATAATTTGTTTCATTTTCCATTGTTTCAGAACTTGTATAACTGTAAAAACAAAAAAATTCACAATTTTGTCGCTAATTGTAAAAAGTGAGCTTCACATCTTTAAAAATGTTAAAAAAACAAATCCTAATTATTTTTTGAATATTATTTAAATCTTACTTAATCAAACTTATAATTAGTAATTTAACCTCACTAAACTTATGTTATTAATTTATTTCACTTTCCATTTAACTAAACTTATATTAGTAATTTATTTCACTTCCATTATTTACAATAACTAACTAAAACTAACTTATTAGAAAAAAAGTTCAATCTTTTAACACTATGAGGCGTTGCTGTTCATTGTGTTCGATTTAGTAGGTTTTAAAATAAAATTGGCTTTAGCTTAACTGGATGCTGATAATCAACAAGAGCCAATATGAAATATATATATATATATATATATATATATATATATATATATATATATATATATTTAATATATATATATATATATATATATATATATATATATATAATTATTCTTTCATTATATCGTCCTGAGAATGGACGTAGCACTTTATTACACTCTATACTCAAACCACATTTGGTTTAATTAATATATTCAATTTTATTTAAATTTTATATTCAAACGAAGCAAGATTAATTTTAGAGATATATCCTTCTTCCTTATTGAAAATTTGATGAAAAACTTTTGGATGACAAGAGCATTATTTATTTATATTACAAAGAAATTTTTTATATGATTAATTTCAGAATTCTCTGGGATTTTGATAAGAAAGTCAATCTGATGCACAGATCGGATTAGGATGAGTGACGTAGTGACTTGTGATAAGAAAACACACACACAAACAAGCACACACACACACATATATATATATATATATATATATATATATATATATATATATATATATATATATATATATATATATATATATATAAATATATATATATATATATATATATATATATATATATATATATATATATATATATATATATATATATATATATATATATATATATATATATATATATATATATATATATATATATATATATATATATATATATATATATAAATATATATATATATATATGTATATTTAAGTATATATAAATAAATATATATATATATATATATATATATATATATATATATATATATATATATATATATATATATATATATATATATATATATATATATTTATATATATATATATATATATATATATATATATATATATATATATATATATATATATATTATATATATATATATATATATATATATATATATATATATATATATATATTTATATATATATATATATATATATATATATATATATATATATATATATATATATATATATATATATATATATATATATATATATATATATATATATATATATATAAAAAACTATATATATATATATATATATATATATATATATATATATATATATATATATATATATATATATATATATATATATATATATATATATATATATATATATATATATATATATAAATTATATATATATATATATATATATATATATATATATATATATATATATATATATATATATATATATATATATATATATATATATATATATATATATATATATGAAATGGGGTGGGAGAGATGAGGAGGATTTTCAAGAGGTGAGGATGGGGGGTGAAGAGGGACAGGAAGGAGATATGGAAATTCAAATGGAAGAAATTATTAGGGCGTTAACTAAAGGAAAAAAAGGAAAGTCCACAGGTCTAGATGGTGTGAGTATGGAAATGTTACAGATGGGAGGCAGAGGGGTGGAGGAATGGCTGTACAGGTTATATAATTTATGTTGGAGGAAGGAAGAGGTTCCACAGGACTGGGAGGATGGTTGTTTGGTTCCCCTGTATAAAGGGAAAGGGGATAGGATGGAGTGTGGTAATTATAGAGGTATTTGTCTTTTGAGTGTAGTAGGGAAAGTGTATGGGAGAATCCTAATTGAGAGGGTGAGAGATTTAACGGAAGAGAGAATGGGGGAAGAACAAGGAGGATTTAGGATAGGAAGGGGGTGTGTGGATCAAGTATTCACAATGAAGATGCTTGTGGAGAAAGGTATAGAAAGGAAAGGGAAAGTGTATGGGTGTTTTTTAGATCTGGAGAAAGCATATGATAGAGTGAAGAGGGGGGAATTATGGAGGGTGCTGGAGGAACATGGAGTAGGGGGTAAATTAGGTAAAGGTATTAGGGCCTTTTATAGGAATAGCAGAATGTGTGTGAGAGTTTTAGGAGGGGAGAGTGAGATGTTTGGAGTGGAGAGAGGGTTGAGACAGGGATGTGTAATGTCACCGTGGCTTTTCAACTTATTTATGGAGAGTGTTTGCAGAGGAATGATGAGGGAGGGGAGAGGGGTGGAATTGATAGATAGGGGTGATAGATGGGAAGTGAACATGTTACTATTTGCGGATGATACTACCTTGGTGGCGAAGGATTCAGAAGGGCTGTAGTATTTGGTGAAGGAGTTTGAGAGAGTGTGTGGACAGAAGGGTCTTAGGATAAATCCAGGTAAGAGTAAAGTGTTAGTGTTTGAGGAGGAGGAATCAGATGAGGGGATGGGGTTAGAGATTAGAGTAGGAGGTGTAGTATTAGAAGAAGTAAAGGTTTTCAGATATTTAGGGATGGATTTGGGTAAGGAAGGAGGGATGAAGGAAGAGATAGATCACAGAGTAGGAGAAGGAATGAGAGCATTGAGTGGTTTGAGGGAATTATGGAAAGGGGGGGATTTATCACATAAACTTAAGATAAGTATGTTTGAAAAAATTTGTGTTCCAGCGGTACTATATGGGTGTGAAACATGGGGGTTGAATGCTAGGTCCAAGAAGAAATTGGAAGTGTTTGAGATGAAAGGGTTGAGAGCGGTATGTGGGGTTAGTAAAAGAGAGAGGATTAGGAATAGGGTAATAAGAGAGAGATGTGATTGGAAGAATGGTTTGGTGAGAAGAGCGGAGTAGGGAATGTTAAGATGGTTTGGACATCTGGAGAGAATGGAGGAGCAGAGGGTGGTTAGGAGAGTTTGGGAGGCGGAGGGGATAGGAAGGAGAGGAAGGGGGAGACCAAGAAGAAGGTGGATGGATGGAATAAAGGAAATGCTGGAAGAGAGAGGGATGAGGGTGGAGGAAGGTAGGGTGTTGGCGAGAGATAGAATGGAATGGAGGAGATGGGTGAGGGCGAGATGAAGGAAATATGTATTTAGCTGCACGTACCACTACCTCGCTTAAGCGGGAATAAAAGTGTATATGTATAATAAAAATAAAAATATATATATATATATATATATATATATATATATATATATATATATATATATATATATATATAAGTTATATATATATATATATATATATATATATATATATATATATATATATATATATATATATATATATATATATATATATATATATATATATATATATATATATATATATATATATATATATACATATCTATATATTCTTTCTATATATATATATATATATACTATATATATATATATATATATATATATATATATATATATATATATATATATATATATAACTTGCACACACCCTAGATACACCTTCGTTATTCAAAGCCATAAACAAACTCACCCACAGAACAACAAAATTACCAGAACCGTTAAAATAAAAGCAACTTAGACCAAGCAATACAAATAGCCACTGCATACCTAAAAAACACCATAAAATTCTTTAAAAACTCTCCAGTCACAGGCCCAGACAATATCACAAACAAACACCTAAAACACCTAAACACCAAGGGAATATAGCATTAACACAACTGACACAAATATTTAATAGCTCCATCAGTCTAAACTTTATTCCTCACATTTGTGCAAAAGCAATCACAATACCAAAGTTAAAACTTGAAAAGACCCCTCAAACCCCCTCCTCCAATCGTCCTATATCACTGATTTCAACATTATGCAAACCTCTCGAGAAACCTGTTCTGATCAGAATTTCCCCTCACATCCCCAAACAAAAGTTCCAAGAAGAATTCCAACCACATCACTCAACCACAACAGCATTCATAAACATCATCCAGCCCATAAAAACAGCTTAAACTCTACACCCACACACAAAACAATACTCATCGCAATCGAAATCAACAAGGCCTTCGACACAGTTCCAAAAGATAGCTTAACCCCAAAATACTAAACACCAATATCCCAACAAACCTCAAGAAAATGAAAATCTAACTTCCTATCAGGAAGAACAGCCAAACTCAAATCAACAACATTAATCACGCACTGAAAACTTCGACAATGGAATACCTCAAGGAGCAATCCTAACACCCACACTTTCAACCTATCCAACGCCGATCTCCCACAACCACAAACAGAACACACCAACATTACAACCTACGCAGATTACATCACTATCGCCACTACACATCAGAACCTAAACACTGCAACAAATATAACACAACAATATATCAACCTTATCCAAAAATGTCTAACCGACATCAGAATGTCCGTGTAACCAAACTCAAATCATCAATCATTCCAATCACAACAGACAGACAACTTGGAACCTTACACCCAAAAATCCACCTAAATAGTACTGCAAGTCCACTAAATAAAACTCTTAAAATCTTAGGTATAACACTCGACACTCACCTAAAATTCGCAAAACCCAAATAACACTGGTCTGCAAAAAGGAAAAAAAATCGAACCCTGACACTTTTCCTGCCGATTCATATGTAAAGTGACCTGAATCCGAATATAACCCACGTTTAGCCCATGACCTCCTAGTTTCGGGGGAGGCCGCTCCCTACCTCTTGTTATCACTTTTTGATAATTTGGAGGGATTTAAAGGATTATTTTAGCCTGTACATTTCCTCTGAGGTGCTAGAGGGTGGATTTGCCACCTTAAATTGAAAAAAATTAAAAATGATCGATTTTTCTGTTTTTGCGCAATTTTTTCACTAATTTTCTACATATTCCAGCTTCCAGATCCCCTCATACGCCCTTAAAGTTCCCCAAATAATAAAAATATATATAGCAACAATAATAAAAACATATAACAACAGTTCGGAGGTATCACGGTACTACCCTGTCGCTCTAAATATCTTGCACGCACAGGTTTGTACTGGAATTTTCAGGCTTTGACAAGATGAAACTTGCGCCGCAATCCTTATCTTCCCTCAGTATATCTGTAGCGATTGTAGAATCAACATCTAGGCTGGGATTCTGTGTTTCCAAGTTGTTTAAATTGTGTAAAACTGTATAATTTTTTTTACTTCGGGTTCTTCCAAGTGAATTACAGTACGTGAGCGTGAGTTGTAATTAAAATCGAGCATTGATTTACTGTTCAATTATGTCAAGCGAGTGTAAAAATTATCCTGATGCCTTCTGCTATGTTTGCGGGGAATTTACTTTAAAATCGCAACGAAAACCATTTTCTCCGCTTCTTAAAACTGCTTATAAATTTTACTTTGATTGCCAAGTTGGCGATCAAGACAAAAATTGGGTTTCAACGTTTGCTGCACTACTTGTTACAGTAGCTTGACAAAATCGCTCAAAGGTTCCAGCAAATCTAAAATCTTTTAACCCCTCCAAATCAAATTCATGGTCATAAAAATATCGAAAAGTGAAAAAAATAGGTAGAGCCTCCTTCGAAAACTGTGGATAATGAAGGAAAACGGGGTCATTTCCGATTCAGGAGGTTATTTTACATAAGAATCAGCTGGAATGGTATCAGGTCTAGATAAAAATTCCTGTGTAAACCTTTGAGTGCGAAGTATTGAGAGCGCCAGCATGGTACAGTGAATCTCGGGAACTGTTGCAATATATTATTATTATTATTGTTGCTGTATATTTTTATTATATTTGATTGTTGGGGGAAGATGAGGGGGTCTGCAATCTGGAATATGTAGAAAATTAGTGAAAAAGGTACGAAAAAAACGAAAAAATTGATTATTTTTAATGATTTTTTTTTCAATTTAAGGGACCAACCCCTTCCAAATCTACCTCCTTGCTACAAATTGTCATGTTTTAGAACGTTTCACCTATCTAGCCCCCCAGAAGAAATGTAAAGGCTAAATTAATCCTTTTCATCCTTCCAAATTATCAAAAAGTGATAAAAATAGGTGGGGCGCCTCCCCGAAAACAATGGGAGATGGGGAAAAACGAGGGTCATATTCGGATTCAGGAGGTTATTATACATAAGAATCAGCAGGAATGGTGTCAGGGTCGATTTTCATGCAGACCAGTGTAACATAAATTCATCAGAATCATAGACAACACTGATATCACTAACAATAAACAAAATGCCACTCTAATCTACAAGTAATTTATCCGTTCGACTCTAAATTACGCCTCTCCCACATGGCACCCGCTCCTAACTAAGAATAATATAAAAAAAATTACAAACTACACAAAACAAGGCACTCAGAATAATAACAGGATGCCCCTCTACAACCCCAAACCAACATTTACACGAAGAAACTAAAATTCTACCTATAGACAAACACTTGGGAATGCAAGGCACATAATTCTTTGCCAAAGCAATAACACTCCAACACCCATGTCACACCGTACTCTTTAATTCCACCTATCACAGACTCAAACAATCCCCTTCCTCTTCAGCCCTACTCTATAAGCAAATTCTAAACAATATCCCACCTCCTCAAAATAGCCCATCACACACCAAACATATACACAAACTCCTAACCATAAACAACCTAAGAAACAGACCAACTAACAATATACTAAACGAACACCCACCCGAAATAGTTCCAGAATTCAGCTCTCTCTCCAGATCCATGCAAACATCCTTGGCCAAACTAAGATGCGGCAACCATCCAAACCTACAATACTAGAAACGCCTATTTAATTTAAGCAAAGCCATTTCAAACATTTGTCCGAGTTGTAACCTGGCTCCGAAAACAGTATCTTACTTCCTTCTGATCTGTCGTTTTAACTCTTACCCCAGAGCAATCTGGAACATTTCAGACCTGCAAGATCTGTGGAGGAGGCCGGCCGATGAGGCTGGGTACCTTGAGGCAGTGTGTCGACCCTGAAGACAGGATAGCCTGGGGTGAGGTAATATATATATATATATATATATATATATATATATATATATATATATATATATATATATATGAAGCGGCGCACGAAAACGCGAAAGCGTTTCACGATACGCGAAAACGGTTATAAACACCCAAATTTTCATTATAACCGAACGAAGTAATACCG
>JABUQX010019669.1:0-10000 GCA_015478945.1 Trachelipus rathkii
AATGTTTATCGTAAAATACATTTTCTGTTATTCTATTTTCTCTATTTAGTTTATCTTCTTATGTTCGTCCTTGACTCATCTTCCGCCTAAGGTAAATTTATTGTTCATTTGTCTTGGTATTTTTTAATTTCCCTTTAGTATTATTTTTAATATTATTAGTTATTTATTATTCATTATTATTCTTATTTATGTTATATATTTATTTATTTATATTATGTATTTATATTTATTGTATTATTTATTTATTTTATTATTATTATTATTGTTATTATTATTTTTTTCCTATTAATTTTATAGTCATTATTATTTTATTATTTATATTATATATTATTTTTATATATTTATTAATATTATATTATTTATTATTATATTATTATTATGTATTATTATTCATTATTATTATTTTTATTATTATTATTATATTTATTATTATTATTTATTATTATATTTATCATTATATTATTATTATTATTATTTATTATTTTTATTATTATTTACTTTTATTACTTATTTTATTTATTAATTAGTATTATTATATTATTATTATATTATATTATTAAATCTTTCTTTTTAAAACAAAGAAATTGGATATATGTTATGAATGATAAATATACTTATTAAATATTAACACTTATTTATATTATGTATTAATTTTATAATTTTAATTTATTACTATTTATTTAGTTATGAAAATATTTTTTTAATTTTTTATTATTAAATTTTTATTTTTGGTTCTTTTATTATTTATTATTTTATTATTATTTATTATATTATTATATATTTATTATTTATTATTATATTTATCTATTATTATTATTCATATTATTATATATATTTTTTATTTTATTTTTATTATTTATATTTATTATTATAGTATTATTATTATTATTATTATTATATTATATATTGTAATTTTTATGCTAATTTGTCCGCCTATTATATTAATAATGTATAAATTTATTTAATTTTGTAATGTTAACATTTTTTAAATTTTTTTAGACACTGATATGCCATTGTAGACGAAACGTTGTCATTGTTATAAATTTCCATTTTCTCCCGCGTATCTTTACACTTCGTATAATATTTGCCATGAAATAAATGTTGTATATATATATATATATGAAGTAATTATATATATATATATATATTATTATTATATAAATATTATATTATATATATTAATAAATATATATATTATATTATATAATATATATATGTATATATAATATATATTATAATATAATTTTATATAATTATATTGTATATTATATATATTATTATATATGTATATATATTTATATATAGATATATTATAAATATATTCGTTATATATATAGTATAATATATATTATATATATATTATAATTTAGGTATATATTATATATATATATTATATTATGATATATTATATACTAATATTATATTATTAGAATTAACTATAAACCCCCATAAATTTAATAATGATATATTCGGACACCTACCATATAACACACACACCACCACACACACACTGGCTATCAATATATATTTATTTATATATTATATATATTATATATATATATATTATATAGTAATACGATAATATATTATATATATATATATATATAATATTATATCATAATATTATATATAGATATAATATACATATATATTATATATATTTATATATATTATTGTATATTATATATAGTATATTATTATATATATATATATAGTATATATATATATATATATATATATATATATATATATATATATAATTAGATATGTCCTGATAACGTAAGATTATAGTATAGATATAATTATAATTATTATATTAGTATTAGTTTATTATTATATATAATATATTATATATTATATGTTATATATATTAATATAGTATAATATATATTATTCATATATATATGATATATATTATAATGTATATATATAATATAATATTTAATATATATATATTCATATACATTATTATAGTATATATATATTATATATATATATATATATATAATATTATATAGATATATTATATTATATAAATATATAACTATATATATGTAAGAGATGAACAAAGCCGTACATAATAATTCATAGTTTATTAATTCGACATTTTATTATTATTATATTAATATTATATTATTATTCTTATTATATTATTATTATTATTATTAATTATATTATTTATTTTTTATTTTATTATTTTATTATATATATTAATTATTAGTCATTAATTATTATTAATTATATTATTTTAACATTTAAATTATGTTATTATTATATTATAATTATTATTATTATTATTATTATTATTATTATTAATATTCGAGGTCCGCCTGCAACCCCAATTGCCCATATTACTACTGTTTATCATGCAATATGCGAAACCTATAAAGCACCCTAAACTTGTCAATATTTTACTTTAATAATATAGCTTGCTATCAATTATTTACCTATTTTTTAATTTTATTTTTTTTCGCAGTTTCATTGTTATTTAGTTTCATTTAGTTTGTTTTAATTTTAAATTTCTATTCAAATTATATTAATATTGTTTATTTGCAATTGATGAACCATGCTAAGGTTCGAAACGTCGAATTAATAAAACCATGAATTTTTTGTCCGGCTTTTGTATCCTTTCATATTATAAACTTGAGTTCCCTAGGAACCTGACCTACTAGTCAAACTATATATATATTATATAGATAAATATTATATGATTATTATTATATATATATATATATATATAATATTTATAATTAATATAATATATTAGTATATTATATATATATATAATATATATTTATATAGTATATATAATGAAATATATATATTAATATTATATATAATATAATATATATTAATATATATATATATTATTAATATTATATATATATATTATATTAATAGAATAGATGATGATATGATATATATATATTATATATATATTAGTATAATATATATGTAATATAATATATAAATATTATATAAATATTTATATATTAATATTTATATATATATCTAGATTTATATATAATATATATAGTATATATATATATATATTTAATATAATATATATTATATATATATTATATAAGATATAATATTAAATATGTATGATAATATATATATATATATACTATAATATATATAATATATATGTATAATATAATATATTATATATAGTATGTATATATTATATATATATATATTATATCTATTATATATATATTAGATTATATATATATATATATATATATAATAATAATATTATAATACCTATAGATAGATAAGATAATAGGTTTGTATTAGCTATTTATGAAAACATTGTTCCCAGTATCGGAGCTTCGCATTCGAGGTCTACTGTGATGATACTTTCCTATACCGTTACGATTTTATGGTTTTCGTCGTAGGAACTACGGGGGACTTTGCGTGGTGGCATCTTGACTATCCAAAAGCATTTGAACGTTATTGCACGCGTCATGCTCTCCAAGCTCCCTCTTTTTGGTTCCTCACTTCTTTTTTGCTTACTGTAATGTCACTTTCTTTCAGTCCCTCAAACTAATCGCGCTGTGTTGATGAGCCCCCTTTTCTTCTTTTTCTGTCAAATATGGTGGTCCGCAGGGTCTGGGTTCTGTCTTATTTCCTACTTTTCATTAATATTCTTCCTCATGCACATATAACTCTATCAACTCATATTCCGAAGACTCGACCCTTCATTTCAACTAATGTCAATTCTGCTCCCTTTTTACTCAAATGCTCTCGTCTTATACTTTCCGATTTCTATCTCGACTGATCTCTGGATAGATATTCTGAGTGAAGTCGTTCTTTACTTGTGAAATTTAATTCTTACAAACTCAACTCTACTAAATCTCCCTCTCTAAAACACCTTCCTATACCTTTACTATCTCTTCGACGTTCTCTCGTTTCCTTGAAATATATAAATCCCTCGCTTTAAGCATAAACAAAAAAATCTCTTTGGAGAACACTCACATCAAATACGGTTTGCTAGGGCGCTCCAACAGAAACTGGGAGTTCTTGTCTAGACCTTGCGAGACTTTTCTTCCTCTTCTCAGTTACTCCAGCTATATAAGGGTCCCATCCCTGTATGAAGTACTGTTCTCATATATCCTGGGGCTCTGTTTCACCCCCGGCTATCTGACAGGGTCGAGTCCTAAAGCCAAATAAGTGCTTTTTAAACTGTTCTGTACTTTCGCAGTTCACTTACCCTCTATCTTTGGCGGCGCGATGTTGTGTCTTATTCTCTTTTTTCTATAGGTCGTACGCAGGTGTTCTGAGGGGAACTTCCACCGTGGTCGTACCACCTTTACGAATCGCCTCGTAGCACAGTGGGTGCGTTCTGCGCATTGAGTTTTTTGTAGATCTTGTAACTCCGAGACTAGTCGCGCGGTTGATTCCTTCTTTTCTGCACTGTCTGGTTCTGTGGAGCTCCTTTTCCACCTTTCTTGTTCTCGCTGAAATTAATCTCCCCACTTTAGACCTGCGTTAAGCTCACTGCGTAATTGTCGCTAGAGGTTAAATTTGAGCGTGCAACAACCCCTCTCTGGAATTAGGCTCTGCCGTGATAGGTGGTGAAAAACTATTCATTCTAGGTTTCATATCTAAAGTATTATTATAATATCTATATATATATATATATAATTAATATAGTATATATATATATATATTAATATATTATATATAAGTATATATATATATATATTAATATAAAATATTATATATAATAAATAAATATATTATATATTATTATTATTAATATATATATATATATAATATACTTATTATATATATAATATAATATATAATAATATATATTATATATATTATAATATTATATAATATATATCATATATATATATATATATATATATATATAATATATTACTATATAGTATATATTTATTTAATAATTATATATTATATATATATATTTATATATATTATATATATTATTATATATATATTATTATAATGATTATTATATTACTGTAATTATGCTTATATTATACTATATAATATATTATTAGTATATTATATAAATATATATATATAATATATATTATATATATATTATATATATATATAATATATTATATAAGTATAATTTTATGATTATTTTAATTACTAAAATAAAGAGAAAACAAATTTACTACTACTCCATTTAATTAAAAATATACGTTACATTCGGAATATTGAAGCTCTTTGGAAGGAAGCTGCGTAAAGGTTAAGAATGTAAATAAGGGGAATCTGCTTTAGAATAATAAATGAGGTGCTTTTGAATATAATTGAATGGATGTGAGGGATGTGGAAGTAACCTCTTCGAAAATCTGCACATATATCTTAACAGTAATGATGAGGTGTTAGTGATTTTGTTGTTAGAATGGTGTCATAGAAGAATATCTTAGGTATTTTGGGATAGGTTTATTAGTAAGAGAGTTAATGGGTCTATATGTGAGAAAGTTTGAAGAATGTAAAATCTCAGTATAGATGAAATTCTTATGAAATGATCAAAGCCGGAGGCAGATTGGTGATTGGGGGGATTGGATTTGGAAGTTGTGTAATAAGCGTTTATGGAGATTATGTTCCAATGATTGGAGGAGTAGCGTAATAGTTACCTCTTATATAAGTGTAAGGAGAAGGGGATTGTAATTATATTGGAATTAAGTTTATTGATGTGTGTAGGAGGTATATTGCTGTATTTGGTTGAAAGATTGCTCGAGTGACTGAGGGAACTGGTTGGAGAAGAACAAGGTGGTTAGAGTATCTTGCCATTTTGTGATTCAAATCTTTATTTTTGAAACAAATGAGAGAAAATGAGGGAGAATAAGAATAATATTAATATTTAGTTTTCTGATTTACTAACAGCGCGTATTTATAGAGTTATTAGTTAAGCTTTAATGGCAGGTATTTGATGATAATATGGTGTGTGTGTAGCTTTCTGAATGGAATCAAAAGTATGTAGTACGATAGTGAAGCGTGTTAAGAATAAATGGTCTCAATGGTGATTGGTTTTAGATTAATAGCGGATTGAGACAGGGTTGTGTTTATTCTCCTTGGACTATCAATTGTTATGGATAGGTTTATAAAAATCGAGGTGGGATGTGCAAAAATGGTGTTAAAGATTGAGAATGGAGAGGAGTGAAGGGTGCCTACTATATTATATGATTTGGTTCTGTGTGCGAATCTGAAGAAGTTTTGAGAGAATGCTGTAGATGAGTTTGGCAGGTTGTGTAAAAGAGGGGTTTTGAAAGTAAATCGTTAAATAAGAGTAGTTGTGTGAGTGAGGAAGTTCCTCATGTGAAGCTTTATTTTTTAGATGCGAGTCAGTACTGGACGCAAGTGTCTGAGTTTATAATATTTAGGGTATGTGTTGATGAGAAGGGAACGGATTGAGCAGAGTGATTAGTATGAAAGTTTTGAATGGCAGGAAGGTGGCTGGTGCAATTAATCGTTGGTGAATGTAAAGGGACGAAGTCTTGAGTTCGCTAGATCTTAACATTAGGGTAATTTGTTACCTTGTGTTATTGGTAATGGAGTGAGACTAATGTCTGGAATAAAGAAGTATAGATCTGAAGTTCAATGTGTTCAGATGGACAATCTTAGGGGCAATGCTAGGTGTGAAAAGAATTAATAAAAGGTGAGAAATGAAGCGTATTACGAGAGGGTTGTGGTGTGAAGAATAAGTTGGTAAATGGAGAAAATTAAAAGTCTTTTGATAATGGTTTGTCATGTGAATATGAGAATGAAGGAGGTTGTTAAGCGTATTATAGTTGTGAGTCTGTGTTTGGGAACTGACCGCGGATACGAAAGAAAGTGATTGAGTCGGTGAACTAAGTCTGAATTAGAGAAATGTGTAGTTTTGGCAGAGCGAGATAAAAGTGTGTCATGATAGGAGAGAATGGCGTGTTTTGTATGCGGGGCATGGTTTTGGCCGCATGGCCTAGGTATTTGTACCTTACATGACAGATTTTATCCATATGTAAGTTCATATTTATTTAATTTGTGCCTCTTCTTTATCTGTCAGCCTGTCTGTCTCTCTGTTTTTTTGCTTGTTGTCCTTTCTCATTTGTTTTTTCTTCCGTTGTGTCTGTCTGTCAATATCTCTACCCCTGGCTTTTAAACATCTGTTCTACTTCTTCTCTTCTCTCTCTTCTCTTCTCTCTTCTCTCTCTGTTCATTCTCGTCTTCTTCTCTCTCTCTCTCTCTCTCGTCTCTCTCTCTCTCTCTCTCCTTCTTCGTCTCTTCCTCTCTAAATCCCTCTCTCTCTCTCTTCTCCTCTCTTCCCTCTTTCTCTCATTCTCTCCTCTCGTTCTCATCTCTCTCTCTCTCTCTCTCTGAAATACTTTCAATCTTCAAACACGAATAGTTTATAATGTGATTATATCTTATATATTATTATAATAATATTATATGTAATATATTATATATATACTTATATATAGTATATATATATATATATTAAATTATATATGTATAAAAGTATATACTGTGTATTTATTATATTATATATATATATATATCATATTATAGTATATTATTATATATTTATATATAATATTATATATTATATATTATTATAGTGTATTATAATATATATATTATATGTATTATATATATATAGTTTATATTATATTATAAATATATATTATATACTTGATATATCTAGATTATATTATATATCTATAATATATAGTATATATTAATATATATATATAGTATATATATAGATATATATGAGTATTATATATATATAATATAATAATTATATAATATATATATATAGAATATATATATAAATATAATATATATATATTATAATATAATATATATGTATATTGTATATATATATTTATAAATATATTATAGATATATATTATATATTATATATTATATATATATATAATATATATATTATTATATATTATAGTTATATATTATATGTACGATTGTAGTTACGCGGGTTAAGCAATGAGTAAACATTTTTAATATAAGTTAGCCTAATATAATATATGTCTTAAGATAGAAAGCTTGTCTACTATCTCTTTGTTAGTTTGTCTGTTTGTCTTTTGAATTTGCTTTTCTACCTGTATTAACTCTCTCTCTCTGTGTTAGTTTGTCTGTTTGTTTCCTTTTTGTTATGTCTTCTCTCTTTGATGTTTGTCTTTGGATTTGTGTTGCAATTTCTTTAAAATATGTTATTTCTGCTGCTCGTATATTATTATAGTAGATATATCTTATAATATTAATATATAAATAATATATATATATTATACTACTATATATATATATATCTATATATTAATATATATATATTTTATATATCATAATAATATTAAATATATATATAATATATAAATATATATATATATATATATATATATTATATATATATATATATATATATATATATACTATTAATCTATATATATTCATGGTGATAATTAATTGCTTATTTTAGCTGATTTTTAATCAACCAAATTCACGTCCCCTTCTTTCAGACAAATTACTCATTACGTAATTATTAATGATAGTAATAATAATAATAATAAAAGATATTAATAATAATAATATAATAATAATAATAATAATATAAATAATAATAATAATAATAATAAATAATAATAATAAAATAAAAAATACAGTGTATGTGCAAGTCAATAAAATAATAATTTTTTTGTGTGATAATCCTATTTTTCTTACCTTCTATTTGTGGGATTGATATATATTATATATATATCTATATATATGGTGACTATTATATTATATTATGATTATATATATCTATTATATATATATATTATATTATAATATATTATATAATAATATATATATATATAATTATTTATATTATATATATATTATAATATATCTATATTATTAATATTATAATGATATTAATATCTATATCTATATATATAGATAATATATTAATATATATAATAATATATAATATGTAATTATTATATATTATAAGTATATTATATTATAATATATTATATCTATATATATATATATATATAATAGAATATAATATATAATATATTTATATTATATATATATATAATATATATTATATTATATATATATATATATATGTAATATAATATATGAATATATTTATTTTATATTATTATATATATATTATTTATATATATATATAATATATCTAATTATATATTATATATAATATTATAATATATATTATATATATATATATATAATTAGTATATAATTATTTATAAGTTAATATTCATGTATCTTATTTCTATGTGGGCTATTTTACTCTTGGGTTTTTAATCACATTGTTAATTCTACATCCTAATATATTAAATATTATTCAAACCTGATTTATCGCTATGAAATATTTTTAAAGAAATATAGAGTTTCTAACTGGAATATTCAATAATACTAATAATTATAATAATAAAAATAATAAATCAAAATAATACTTAAGAAGTAATCATTTTATAAAATTAATAATGAATATAATAATAATAATAATAAGATATAATTTAAGGTCAAGAAGAAGTAGATGACAAGATAGCCTTCCTAAAAGATGATAAAGATAAAGAAGAAGTGAAGATAAAGAAGAAGAAAATAGACGAGAAAGCGTTCTATAAAAGAAGAAAAGAAGAAGAAGAAGAAGAAGAAGAAGAAGAAGTCTTCTAGGCCTTTTAATTAACATTATTTATAATAATAATAATAAATAATAATAATTAATAATAATAATAAATGATAGTAGGTCCTCTCATCCCTTCAATTAACATTATTTAAATCTACAACTTATTAATTATTAAAATCTGATTTTATCTTTATGAAATATTTTAATATTTAGAGAGTTCACTTTAAAATATTTTCAAGTAAATGTTACGATTTGGTATCTCTTAATGCTATCGTTTAAATAACATTGTTTAAGTCTACATCCTGATAATTAAAATTATTTAAAACTGTTTTTATCTTCATTGGAGTATTCTAAAAATTAGAGAAG
>JABUQX010019669.1:15000-33888 GCA_015478945.1 Trachelipus rathkii
TTAATATAATCTATATATAATATTATATATATAATAATAATATATATATATATATATAATATATTGTGTTGATGAAAGGAACAGATGATCAGAGTGTAGTAGGAAAGTTGTGAATGGCAGAAGGTGGCTTGCAATTAAATCGTTTGGTGAAGTGTAAGGGAACTAAGTCTTGACTGCGCTAGAGTATTACATGAGGGTATGTTACCTGTGTTATTGTATGGTAGGTGAGACTATGTCTGAAATAAGAAGTATAGATTACATGCTTCATGTGTTTCAATGACATCTTAGGGTGCATGCTAAGGTGTGAAAAGAATAATAAAAGTGCATGAATGAACGTAATTAGAGGAGTTGTGTGGTGTGAGAAGGGGTATGAGAAGATAAATGAAAGTATGTTGAAATGTTTGGTCATGTTGAAAGGATGAATGAAAGCTGTTGTTAAGCGATGTAAAGTGGAGAGTGTGGGACCGACGGCTGAGCCGGGAAGAAAAAGTGGGATGATGGTGAAACGAATTCGAAGAGATAATTGGTTTGGCAGAGGCAAATAAAGTGCTGATAGGAGAGGAAATGGCGGGTTTTGTATGGGGGACATGGTTGTGGCCACCCAAGAGATGAACCCTTACCTTGACGATTACATAGAGGGTCCGTTCGCGTCCCATGATGCTCCTAGGTGTGATTTCTGTCTTGACGACTCTCACTAATTATGGTACAAGGGCGGTAATGTGGCTTTCTTTTTCGACTTTGTGTCATACCTTCTACTTGCTTTTCTTTCTGAGCTGTAGCGCCCTACTCAATCTGGGCAAAGAGAAGATTGCAGAAAAAAGAAGATATAGTATATATATATAATATATATATATATTGATAGATATATATATATATACTTTAAGTATATTATCTATATATATATATATATTACTAATTATTAATATATATAATATATATTATTATAAATATTATATTATATATATATTATATATATAAATACCCTTTTATTTCTTAATTTACAATTTTTTTTCTTTAATTTTCAATTTTTTGTGGTCCTAAGGGATAACTTTTGACTCGTTTCCCATGTCACTTGACATGTCCTGCAATGCTGCTCGCTATTATTGCTTCTAATTCAATAACAAAAGACTTCAATTCATGTCATTTAACACACATTTTTTGACCAAATTTCTCTTTTTGTTAGAATATATATATATATAAGTATTATATATTAAATTAATATCATATATATAATAATATATATATATATAAATATTATATATATATATATATAATAATAATAATATATATATTATTTATATATATAACTGTAAAGAAGATAACCGATATATATCGAACGAACGGTGTAATCGATTTTTTTCGATTTCAAAAAACTGGAATAGCACAAAGTGTCAATAGATTTTTTTTTTTTTTAACTAAAGAATAGCCCAAGGGTATACCGCACCGGATGAAAAGAGTCAGATTCCGGCCTCTCGGGGGACGACGGGGACTTCGTCCCCCTCTCCCCGTCGGCTCGAGCTCCTTAAAAAAAAATAAAAAAATTATAAAAAAAAAATTTAGCATAGAAAATTAACATATAAAGAAAACAACTTGTGGTCTTGCCCTCCTCTTGATTTTAGCTGACAGTACACTGCAGGGTTTCACGCGTAGCGTTCGCGATTCGATATCATGTCTTTTATAACTCTTTTAAGGTGTAGTACTAATAATATAATATAATATATATAATATATATAATGATATATAATATATAATATATATACAGAAGTATATATTATATAATATAAATATATTATATATATATTATCTATATATTATATATATATATATTTATATATATATATATATATATTAATTTTAACACCCTCAAGGGAGCCATATTCAGCGAGGGTGTGTACTCAATTTTAAGTTTAGTAACAAAGCTACTAAGAAAATAGTTCGCATCTATTTTCTTAATATTACCTCTATCTCAATTTTCAGTTATGTTTGATGGCCCATTTAGGTCAGGGTCCCGATTGGCTGACACCTGTATCAACAAAACTACGGTACTACAGAAAAAACTGATATACATTTGAAATCAACGCAACCTTTAATGCAGGTAAAATGAAGAAGAAATAAAATGAGGTGCGATAATAAAAATAAACAAAAATAATAAATAGGTTTGATGTACGTAATCTTCGCTTCCCAAATTCTGAGCCATCCTTCCCCATATTAGGCTCGCGATATCTTGAAAACACTGCATAAATGAAATGAAAAAATATTTTTTATAATTTATTACGTAATGCTGCAGACAAGGGTAATCACGGGGATTCCGCCCCCTACCCCGACCCGTGAGTGCTGGTGAAATAATTTTTAAAAATTTAAAAACTATTTTTTTGGATTTCAAAAATAAACATCATGATTTTTAAAGTTAACCCTAATATTAAAGATAACGTTAATTTTTTTATGGGTATCATGCTTAAATTAAGTTTGGAAACACGGTTACTTAAGAAAGGTTTTGGAGTTTATGTATAAAATTTTAAATATTTAAGTTTTTTTTTTCCTGCATTAAATTACTTCCTGAATTCAAAAATGTTATTCAGTTTTGATCATATGAATTTTTTAGATAACATGGGTGTCAGCTAACGGGACCTGTCTCATTATTTATTCCTTTTAGGAGCCAAAAAAATATAACTAGTTATATTCTTTAAACTTTTCTATAAATCTCTAAATTCATTTTTACAATTATAATAAAAAATTAATTTTGTATGTTTTCATTTGTCATAAGAGGAAATATAAGAGATTTAATTACAGATTATATATATATAAAACTAATAATGATATTATATATATATAATGTTTTGATGTATTAAACTAATATATATATATTATATATGATATATAATGTACTCGATAATATATATATTATATTTAAATCAAATATGGAAGATGCCAAGATATATTTTCGATAATGTATACTAAATATAAAATTACAATTATTAATATATATATAATATATAATGATATATATATTATATATATATAAATATAATATATATATATATAATATATATATATATATATTATATAATATATCATATATATATAAATAATATATATAATATAATATAAATATAAATCAGTATAGGAGCGAGCTTTCTACACAATAATTTAAGATTCTGATTCTAACAAAAATTCTCTACAGTTTCCAGAAAAATTGGTGATTTTTCCGATTTATCGTCGCCCTACTAACAAAAATAGGATTATTTTATTTATTATTTAAATACTTATCCCCGTACTAAAACTGGTTTACCTTATATCTTTCCTCACCTCGTTAATTAACACTTGATTATCACAGTTTAAGGTTTCTTATGTCGTGAGACCGTTGAGATCGAATACCGTTTCAGAGCTTATCTTGACTTCGTGAATTTTAAAGGGGATTTTGGTTCAAAGGTCCAAATAAAAGTAGAGAATAGACCATATTTCCTGAGGGTTCCAACGATGATTCGGGTGGCTTTTACCAATCGACTTTAAATACTCTTCAACCTGCCTGAGGCTTAATACTGAAAACATAATAGAAATAAATAATATTATATATATACTTATATATAATATAAAACTAATATATATTATATAGTATAATATATATATAATATATATATATTATATATATATTTATAATATTATATATGATATTATATATATATACTATATATCTATAATATATATATATATATATAAAAAATATATATATTATATATATATATATAAGTATATATATATTATATATATATATATAATATATATTATATTATATTATAATTATATATTTATATATATAATTAATAATATTATATATAATATATATTATAATATATATATATAATAGTATATACTATATAAAATATAATATATAATATATTATATATATATATCCATTTAATTATAATATTTATTATATAGAAACAATTAAACAATAAATAATATCTTACATATAAATAATAAACAATATATTAATCATAATAATATATATATATATATATATATATAATATATATATAATTAATAATATATATATATATATTATATATATATATATATACTATATATATATATCTAACATGTTCTTGTAGTATGAAGGCGAGACTCGGAGACACTTTTGGAGACTAATTTGGAGTTTTAGATATCATATTCACAGGGGGAGAAGTATAGTATGGAGTTTAATTTATTTAATTAAGCATTTATTAATTTAAGATCATGAGTTTCTCTTTGTTTAAATATAAAAAAATAATGAAAGAAATTTGTGAAAATATTAGCTGTTTAAAATATATTTTGTTATGATCATGCAAAAAACTTACTTTTATGTTACGTTATGCAAAAATAAAGTTTAAATATGACTTTAATCAACTGTTCAAAGAATCATGGATGGAAAAGTTGGGTATTGTGGGGATTTGATCTATTGATTGATTGATTTATTGGTTAACTATTTAACTCATTAATTGATGTTTATAATAAAAATAAGAATAGGATAAAGAAAGAATCAGAAGAAGTTTTTAATGAATTTGGTTTTCATACAAATAACTTATTTTTATGTTGTGTTACACAAAAACGATACCAAACTATGACGCAAAGCAGTAAAGCGCATGGCCGGATGTGATGGTTGGGTGGAGTGTTTGCCCTACTGCTTTACTGCGTTACTGGTTTAGGGTCTATGAAACACTTATTTATTTACGTTAACTTAAAAAGAATTAAAACTTTAGTAAAAATATAAAATGTTTTATACAAAGTAAGCTCATGATGCGGAACTATGAGGAGGAGCCGGAGCCGAATCTCGAAATAAACATATAGTAGGACAAATGATGTGTCATTTATGTTTACAAACCCGTAGAACTCGAATTTGATAGTTTCAAGTTCCTACGGGGAGTTTGAGCACCGCATGGAGATCCTCCCCGAAGGAAAGAGAAAAAGCGAGAAAAGCACAGAGTGCTTAATAGAGGATGATGGAGGAACTTTGACGAAGGATGATTCCTGAGGAATCAGAAATAGTAAGATCCCCACATAAGAGGGGACCAAGCACCAAAATAAGATTTTACCTTTAAAATGAAATTTTAATAGTGAAATCAGATATTAATTAATAATTTCTTAGATGACCAATATAGCCGCCGTATATTAAACAATATATGGGTCTTAACAGCTTAATAATTATATGACCACTGTCTTTATAGCTCCCTAACTATTTTTCTTTACGCAATCTTTTTTAATACATTGCCTGCCTTAGCTTAACCAAACCTAACTTGGCTTAACATACTATCTTAGCACATACAACTTATTAATTACAGCGTCTCTCTCTCTCTCTCTCTCTCTCTCTCTCTCTCTCTCTTCTTCTTCTCTCTCTCCTCTCCACTTTGCCTAACCTAGTCTAACATAACTATATTTTCTAAACTACTCCATCAGATTTTTTTCCTAAGCGCATCTAAGCTATCGTCACCTAATGCTGCTCGCATGACTCGCTCTCTTATTGTGCACATGACTGGTTCGACTGTAACATGTATAGACTTTCATTTCCCTAAGTAACTTGTTTTCTTTTGAATGCTGAAACATTTATTTTTTCACATTTAATATTCAAATCTCATTTTCTTTTGGATGCGTTAACTATTATATTTTATTGAGCATACTGAAACATATATATATATTTTGCTTAAAGTTTTATTTATTTTATAAGATTTGTATTGTTTGTTAGGTTTTTATTATTTATATTTTAATTTTATATAAACTTTTTATTTATTTTAAAGCTTTTATTTTACATTTATAATACTATTTTCATTTATTTATAAAAATCTATTTATTTATTTTAAAATTTTAATTTTAAAACTTATTTTAAAAATTTTATAAAATATTTTGTTTTACTAAAATTTTATTCTTTATAAGTTAACAACGTATAAGAAATAAGTGTTTATAGACCCTAAGCAGCAAAGATGTAAAGCAGTAGCGCAAACATCCCACCCTACCATCCCATCCGGCCAGGCGCTACTGCTTTACATAATATTGTTGGTATCGTTTTTTGTAAATCATAACATAATTCTTTTAGAAACATTGAAATTCATTAAACATTTGTTTCTACAATTTCTTTAATTATTTATAAAAATAACTTACTACTAAGCAAAAGTCCAAGCCCATTGCCTAACTCTTTCATACGTGATCAATTCATTCAATTATAAACATATTTAAACTCCATTTTTGTATAACGCACAAAAATAAGTTCTTTGTATGACAGAATAAAATAACGAAAACTTGTTACAAATCTATTATCTGCCATACCCTCCCCCTCATAAATGATTTATTGATCAAGTGATTAAAGTTATATAATGACCATTTATTGTATAACATAAATAAACATGTTCATTGTGTAAAAATACCATGGCAAATTGGGAAGGTTTGTTGAAAATGTGTTTCCCTTTATCACTTTCTAACTATCTTTCTCTTCTTTAGCATAGTCTAACATAATTCATAGTAACCAAACCTAACGCATTCTTAAAGTTCACATGACTGTTGTTTCTATAACGTCATACATCTGTAGCCCGCTTTCTAAACGTTGGAGGTTAACATTTATATTTTAATATATTTTCGTTTGATAGTTGAAACATTTTAATTTTGTTTGTTAATTTTTTTATATTATATAACTTTTATTTTACATTTACAATTTGCTTACTATTTTTTTTCAAACAAAACAGTAAATATAAATAAAAATTTTGTTTAAAATTTTTAATATTTTACAAATTTTATTTTACATTTATGTTTTGTTTAGTTTTTATTTATTTTAAAAGATATTCTAAATTTATATTCTGTTTAAAGTTTTTATTTATTTTTAAAACTTTTATTTATTTATTTAAAAAAGTTTAAAAACATTTTATGCTTTTACTAAATTTTTTATTCTTTTCATTTAAAATATGTGCTTTATTGATCCTAAAGTAGTACAGCAGTAGCGCAAACCCCACCCCTCCCATCCCTCCAGGCTGTGCTTTACTGCTTTAGGGTCAATAAAGCACATATTTTTAATAAAAATAAAAAATTAGTAAAAACAAGATGTTTTTAAAAATTTTGAAAAGTTAAAAAACAAATAAAAACTTTAAACAAAATATAAATGTAGAACAAAACTTATAAAATATAAAAACTTTAAACACAACAGTAAATGTAAATAACATTTTTTTAAAATAAAAACCTTAACAAACAAAATTAAGCTTATGAAATAAAAAAAACTTAGTAAGCAAAATATAAATGTAAAATAAAAGTTATAAAATAAATATAAAAAACTTAAACCAAATTAAAATGCTTCAACTATCAAAAGAAAATATATTAAAATATAAATGTTAACTTTCGACGTTTAGAAAGCGGGCTACTGATGTATGACGTTATAGAAACAACAGTCATGTGAATTGTAAGGATGTGTTAGATTTGGTTAGGTAAAGTTATGTTAAGCTATGCTAATGAAGAGAAATATAGTTAGAAGGAATGATAAAGAGAAACTCATATTTCCATAACTTGTATTTATTTGTTATACAATAAATGGTCATTATATAACTTTAATCACTTGATCATTAGATCATTTATGAGGGGGAGAAGTATAGTATGGAGTTTAATTTATTGATTTATTCATTAATTGATTTATAGATTAATTGATATTTTTTGTTATAAATATAAAAAAATAATAAAAGATTTAGTGAAAATATAAAATGTTTTTAATAAATTTTGTCTTATTCATACAAAGAACTTATTTTTATGTTACGTTATGCATAAATGAAGTTTAAATATGACTTTAATCAACTGATCAATGCATCACGTATTGAAAAAAGGGTTGGGGTGTGGATTTGATTTATTGATTGATTGATTTATTGGTTAATTAATTAACTAATTAATTGATGTTTTTAATAAAAATAATAATTTTTTTTAGTAAAAACATAAAATGTTTTTAATGAATTTTGTTTTCATACAAAGATCTTATTTTTATGTTGTGTTACACAATACGATACCAAACTATGACGCAAAGCAGCAAAGCGCATGGCCTAATGTGATAGTTGGGTGGAGTGTTTGCCCTACTGCTTTACTGCGTTACTGGTTTAGGGTCTATGAAACACTTATTTATTTACCTTAACTTAAAAATAATTAAAACTTTAGTAAAAATATAAAATGTTTTATAATTTTCTTTAAAAAATAAATAAAATTTTTAAAATAAATGCTTTAAAATAAAAATATATAAATAAATGAAATAAAAGTTTTAAAATTAATAAATTCTTTATAAAAGATTTAAATGTAAAATAAAACTTATAAAATAATAAAGACTTAATAAACAAATAAAACTTATAAAATAGATGAAAGCTTTAAGCAAAATATAAATGTTTCATCATGCACAAGAAAATATAATAGTTAACGCATCCAAAAGAAAATAAGATTCGAATATTAAATTTGAAAATATAAATGTTTCAGCATTCAATAGAAAACAACAGTAAGAGAACCAGTCAGACGAGCAGCATTAGATGACGATAATTTAGATGCTTTTAGGAAAAATAATCTGATAGAGAAGTTAAGAAAATTTAGATAAGTTAGACAACGTGTAGAAACTTGAAACTATCAAATTCGAGTTCTAAGGGTTCGTTAACTTATAGTAAGTAGGACAAATGAGGTGTCATTTATATGTTTATTTCAAGATTCGGCTCCGGTTCCGGCTCCTATTTTTAGCTCCACATCATGAGCTTGCCCAGTCTCTAACTTCTTCTGATTCTTACTTCATCCTTCCTCCACCTTTCTCTGTTATGCATTCCATGTGCCTCTCTTTTTTCTTTTTTTCTACTGGAACATCCTTCCGGGAGTGCTCAATCACTCACGAGGGTTTTAAACCCTCACAATCGGGTTCTACGGGTTCATAAACTTATAAAATGAAGCGTCACTTACCTCACTATGTTTTTATTGCGATTTCCGGAGTTGAAATTTTTATTTTTTGTTAAGGGAATGTTTCATCGCCGGAGCCGGAGCCGGAGCCCGACAATCTTTTGGAACGGAGCCGGAGTCGCGGAGCCGGAGTCGGAGCCGGTCAATTTTAAAAAGATGGTCTGCTGGGGCCGTGCTCCGGCAAATACAAAATTAACATAATTATTAATTTTATTACTACACGTTATATATAGTATTACATTCAATATTCCAATATTCAATATCAGACCATTATTTTCATAATATATAAACATATATATTATATATTAATTATTTGAATTAATATATAACTATATATATTATATATTATTTTTAAATTGGTATTTTATTTTTGAGTCATTAAATATTTATTATTAATAGTATATTATATTTATGGTAATTATATATATAGGTATATACGTATATAGTATTAATATTATATATTAAAAGTTTAAAATATATATACTAGCTATATATATATATATATAGTAATAGTTATATATTATATATATATATAATTACTAGTTTTCTAATTATAATAATTATTAATAGTAGTATATAGTATATTACTATTTCCACTTATATATATATATAGATATTAAACACTTATATTATTTATATATAAGTATATAGTATATTATATATACTATAAATATATATATAGACCTATATTATATATATATATACTATATATATATATAATATTATATGTTATATTATTATATATATGATATATATATATATATATTAGTGAATATTATACTATTAATATAATATTAATAGTATATTATTATATATATATAGATACCATTATGATATTTATATATATATATATAAAATATATATAGTAGTAAATATTGTACTTATAAGTATCAATTTATATATTGGATGTTCCTATTATATATATATATATTATATATTCGTGATATATATATATATATATATACGTATGGATGGGTCTGGGATAGGGTAAACTGGTTTATTGTATATATTTCGAAACTTGGATGGACAGTCTAGAGTAAAAAATATAAAAATGTGAATAATGCAATCGAGAGGTAAAGTTGGAAAGACCTATATAAGAGTGTTGATATGGATCGATTTGGCTTGATATACGGTCTATCAGCTGGCTGTAAAAGCATTTTTATTTGCAAATTTAATGAAAATTGTGAAAGAAAATCTATAATTCCAGTGATAAAAAAAAATGCATATAAAGTGTGATCCACTGCATTGTAGTAATAATTACAGACCGAATGAAGATAACATTAGTTTACATTTAGGAAGAAAGTGAATTTTTTTTATGGGTCGAATTTGTCTTCCGTCCGGATTATAAGTTTAAATCCGAAGAAGACAAATTCGCCATAAAAAATTTCCACTTTTCTTCTATTGAAACCTAAATGTATCTTCATTCGGTCTGACATTATTACTACATATGTAAGTGATCAACACTTTCTAATGCAAGGTTTTTTTTATCAATGGATTAATAGTTTACTTAAAGTTCATTAAAATTTGAATAAAATGCTTTAAGCCAAGTATATAACGCCAAATCTATCATAATCAACCGCACTAAAAATAATTCTTCAAATATGATGCTTGATTCACAATTTTATTTTTTACGATACACCGATATTCTTTCCCGCATACCCCTGGCAGACAAATTAGACTTTCTGTCTGCTAAAATGAGTAAAAATGGGAATTTCATTTGGTCAGTAATTTTATGCTGATTCCGAAATTGCATACCATTTTGTTGTAACAGGCAGTGTTTTTTTTGTAATACGAAATTAAAAATTTAATATTGGGTTAAAATGATATTTTATTTAATTTTTACTCACCTATATACTTCTGCAATTTAAAAATGTAGATTTTCTTGAAGATTTTCTACTGTAGTTTGCTTGAGAACATCCCTTTTATAAGTCCCCCACATAGTCCTGCTAAGCATATTGGATTCCCCAAATTTTCGCCTGATAACGTTTTTCGAATAGTTGAAATATCTTGGTGGACATCGCTACCATGCTCATCACTTATAATCGCCTAGATTGAGTTAGGAAAAAGTCCAGTGTGATGGGAATATGTATTGTACCTTTTTTAAAGGATCTCCATTGCAGGGTTTTCCAATATTATTCAAGCTTCATCAAAGTGATGGTCCTTCATCTACTTCTCTAATTTGTGGGCTCACAAATATACTTCTTTAATCTTCGCCTCACTGATCCTAGGGAATTTCTAATTTACGTATAGGAACCCTGGACCAGTTTTAACGTTAGTTTTTCAAAATTTTATACAACAATGGCGAAGTTTTTGTATTGTGCGTATAGTTTGGAGAAATATTGTAGCAAATATTACTTATGAAATTGATGCAAAAATCTACTATTTTTTATTAAAATAATTTAATGCTAAGATTAAATGTCTTTTACTATTTTTAAGGTGCATAATTATAATAAGATTATTTTATTCGCCAAGTTGGAGCTGACGGCAGTGTAACAAAATCTGAATTTCTATAGCATGCGTGTTCGTATCGTTATTTTCGATAACAAATTTTTCATGTTGTCGTAGGTCTCTTTCTATGGGCTCTATAGGCAATAGGAGTCGAAGTTTCACATTTCCATTATGAAAGACGCACTGCTTTTAAAAAACTGAGTTTAAATAGAACTCTACATATTTTCTTTAGAACATGACAGTCTCCTAATTCTCTTATTAATGAATCAACATCAGTACAATACACTAAATTGCCGTCTACCGTGAAAAAGCGTCGAAATTCTTCTTCGCGTCGCCGATAAGAGGAAATTGTAGTTCCCTTCTCAAGGAGATTCCAACCCCTTTAATCTAGATGCCAATAGTTCTGCCTGTTTCTTTGACAATGATAGATCGCGAAATAGATCGTTTTCATGTAAATTTAATTCTAATTGAGGTTCTGTTTGACATTCCATCATAATCAAGGTCTTCTTACAAAATCGTCATTTTCTGGACGTAATTGTAAATCTTCTTCGTCGGAGTTTTCTGACGGAGATTCACATTTAAGGTGTGCAGGGTAGGAAGATATTCGCTGTGAAGGAACAGGCCTAAAATGCGAAGGAGGTTTGGAAATTTAATGGTCTTTTTGGTCTTGATTGGTTATTCCGGCAATTTTTGTAATGCAAAAATAACAGTCCATTGCGTGACCTTTTTGGGTTCCCTTCCATACGCATAGGAATTGGCAAATTTTATGCTAAAGTAAAAGAATTTAGACCACTAAGTTTAAAAATTGGTTTTACCAACGAACAAAACGCACAGCAAATATGAGGTCCCCAAAATAATCTTGATCACCAAGCTTAATTCAAAATAAAGTTTATAAATGCTTTTTTTTATTAAGGGAGTAATATTCCCATAATATGGACTACAACGTTACCTCACCACAAATGTAACAAAAATTTGTTTGAATCATTTTTAACAATTTCGTGGCATTTTAATTAAAGGTATCTGCTCTGCAGTGCGGCTCGTTGTCAAAAATTCTTGAGTAGGGCCATCGAATATATATATATTATCTATATATATAATATAATTATATATATATAAGTATATATATATATATAGTTATTTATATACTTACTATATAATATATATATATATTATATATATATAATATATTTATATATATATTATATAATATATATTTATGTAATATATATATATTATATATATATATATATATATATATATATATATATATATATATATATATATATATATATATATATATATATATATATATACCCTTTTCACATAGATATATATAAATTATATCTATATACTAATATATATATATATTATTAAATATACTACTATTATCCATATATAATAAAATACTATTATATTATATATTATATACTATATATCTATATATTAATACATATATATATTATAGATACATAATGTATATATAATATGATTATCCTATATTAATTACTATAATTGTAGTTTACCTCTTCAAGGGTAATGGAGTTCAAATCCCTCATCATTACGGACGCCATTTGAAGAATAATATAATACGTATATATATAATATTACAATATATATATATATAAATATATATATATATATACTATTATATTATAGGTGGGATTATATACTATAGATAGGTTTATATAATTATATATATACTACTATTATAATATATAAGATTATAATAGGAGAATATTGAATTTGGATTTTTTTTTTAAACAAACGACTGCTACTAGAGTCAGCAAGGTATCACTACAAGAGTCGCCAAGCTTTGCTGATATAACGGGAATTATTTTTTTGACATCAGAAAGTAAACAGTTGCCACTGATCGCTAGTTGAAAAGAGGAAATCACAGTATTGAAATTTGCGTCTTCAAGCTATCGTAGAGCCTTCGAATGAGCAAACTTTTTAATATATATATATATACATATAATATATATATATATATATAATATATATAGTATATATATATTTTGGGAGGTCACATATATTAAATTATATATATATATATACGTATATATATATTATATATATTAAATCATTATATAAATATTTAATGTATATACATATATGATATTTGTAGTTATGATCTATTTGTTATATAGCACCGGGGGCATTTTGTCCCTCTACAGCGCAAACATGCGGTGGTACGGTCAATCCCGGAGAAAGGCAAATGTTAATTCTTTTAGCCTTCTCATGTATATGTTCTTTCTTTACATCTTATAATTGTCGATTATTAATGCACTATTTACCTCTAAAAAATAATAAAGAACGAGAGATAGGACAGGCCGCTGGACACCTGATGTCGCCTTGACGGGAACTCGGTTGCGTTTATAATGTTCTTGAATACAACATTGTTTTTGGAGTTGGAGGATTGCTACAATCACATATAGCACCGGGCCATGGATTTGTCTGCTCAGGTACGAGCACATGCCGGTGGTTCAATCCCAGAGAAGGCAATTTATTCTTGACCAACCATTCTCATTATATGTTTCATTTTTTTAACATCTTATATAATTTTGCGATTTATTTATGCAATATTTAACATTAAAATATAAAAGAACGAGAGACAGGACAGGCTGGACACCTGGTGGAGTCGCCTTGACGGGAACTCGGTTGCTTCATCAATTTGATTAGCTTTGAATACAAACTTTTTTGGGTTAGGAGGATTGGCCTCAAATCACTTAAGCACCGGGCATACTTGTCCTCTACACGGGGCGCAAAACATTGCGGGCTGGGTTTCATGTCCCAGAGAAGGAGAATAATTTCTTTTACCTTCTCATGTATATGTTCTTTCTTTAAACATCTTCATATATTTTTTCGGCCACCGCATGTTGCAATATTTAACATCTAAAAAATCATCAAAAGAACGAGAAGATAGGTACAGGCGCTGGACACCTGGTGATTGTCGCCTTGTCGGGAACTAGGTTGCTTTATAATTGTGTTCTTGAATCATACTTTTTTGGGTTGGAGGATGCTCAATCATATATGCAGCCGGGCATTATTGGTCTCACTCGCGCAAACATGCGGTGGTTCAAAATCCCAGAGAAGGCAGTTAATTTCTTTACATTCTCATTATTGTTCTTTCTTTAACATCTTATATAATTGCGATATAATGCATATTTAACATCTAAAAATATAAGAACGAGAGATAGGACAGGCTGGACACCTGTGATGTTCGCCTTGACGGAACTCGGTTGCTTTTATAACTGTTCTTGAAATCCAACTTTTTTGGTTGGAGGATGGCTCAATCGTATAGCACCGGGCATAATGTCCTCACGCGCAACATGCGGTGGTTCAATCCCCAGAGAAGGCAGTTAATTCTTTAAACCTTCTAATTATATGTTCTTTTCTTTAACATCTTATATAATTGCGATTATTATGCAATATTTAACATCTAAAAAATATAAAGAACGAGAGATAGGACAGGCTGGACACCTGGTGATGTCGCCTTGACGGGAAACCTCGGTTGCTTTATAATTGTTCCTGAAAAATCCAACTTTTTGGGTTGGGAGATGGCTCAAATCATATAAGCACCGGGCACATTGAGTCCTCCGCGCAAACATGCGGTGGTTCAACCCCCTAGAGAAGGAAGTTAATTTTTAACCTTCTCATATATATGTCCTTATCTTACATCTTATAAATTGGATTATTTATGCAATGAGGTTAAACATCTAAAAAATATATAAGAGAGAGATAGGACAGGCTGGACACCTGCTGATATGTCGCATTGACGGGAACTCGGTTTGTCTTTGATGAGATTGTTCTTGAATACACTTTATTCGGGTGGAGGGTGGCTAAAATCATATAGCACGGAATTATATGTCCTCAACGCGAATCATGCGGTGGTTCAATCCCGTCGAGCAAGGCAGTTAATTCTTTACCTTCTTATTATATATGTTCTTTCTTAAACATCTTATATAATTGCGATTTATTAATGCAATATTTACATCTAAAAATATAAAGAAAGAGAGATAGGACATCCTGGACACCTGGTGATTGTCGCCTTGACGTTCAATCTTACTTTTATAATCCTGTCTTCTTTTTCCTCACACTTTTTTGGGTTGGAGGATGGCTCAATCATATAGCACCCGGGAATTTGGTCCTCACGCGCACATGCCGTATTGTGCTTTGTCAAAGCTTCATGAATTCTTTACGCATTCTCATTATATGTTCTTTTTTAACATTATATAATTGCGAATTATTATGCAATATTTAACATCTATATATATATATTATATACTATATATATATATTATTATATATATATAATATATATATATATTATAATATATATATATATTATATTATATCATATTAATATATATATTATATATATATATATATATTAATTTTTCATTTTGCTAAGGTGAATTTTTTTTTCCTAGGGCGGAAATGAATGTTTAACGCAAGGGCCTTTGAATATGAAAGGTGATCTAGGGTTCTAAATGATGTACCTCTATGTCCTGCAATACGAGTGGAAAGGGTTTCTAATGGTTGCATCATTCGTTCAGGTAGGTGGCATCACAGTCACCATACTTATATTGATAAATTACTGAAGAACACAGAGGAATTAGGAAGTTTATCTTTGGAAATCTAAAATAACCTTCAATTTTCATTTTATATTTCTCGAAATATTAATTAAAATTTGAACTGGAAAGTATATATTTACTCATATATATTATAGGTACTTATAGTATTTATATTACTAGTATAATATATATATTATGATATATATAATATTAATATTATATTTATACTTCTTTAATATATATATTTAGTATATATATTTATTAATATATATATAGATAACACGTGGCGTATACCATTAAAATTTTTTCGGGGGGGGCTCAGACAAATAATCCTTTCTAGAATTATATCTATTTATATTATAACATATATATATACTATAATATTATATATTTATATACCTATATTATTATTGTTACTTATATTGTTAATAAATTATAAATATTATAAATATTATATATATTTATAAATTATATATTATATTAATATAAGTTTACTGGTAAATTAAATTTGCTAAGAATAAAAGTATTATAAATTTATATAATTTTACTACGCTGTTTTAAAAGTTAAATGTTGTACACTTTTAATGCGCCGGCATGAGAGTGAGCAATCTAGTCCGAGATAATTATCTATTCAATTTTTATTTCAATTTTAATTTTCAATGTAGTAGAGGAGTGGCAAATCCAATTGTAAGTTCTTTTATACTCCAACAGTATTTTTCTCCTCTAAAGTAGTGTTTTTACCATGACACCACCAATGGTTGAAAGTTTCCGACAACCTGGTAACGCAAATTAAGGGGTTAAATTGCCAGTATATATCCAACAATTATAGCACAGCAAAAAATAACGAAATTGGTCAACCTGTGCGAACTCAAGAAACTTAGTCCGTCGCTTGCTTTGTTTTTTTGTGATGGATTCCATGTGCTTGTGGATTGCAATTTTTCTAACTTTATACACATAAATTTTTCCTATTACCTGCTTTTACTAAAATCTTTCTCTCTCTCTAATTGTGCTTTTCGAGATCTTCCTTGTGAATATGTTTTTTAATATTTTACATATATTTATTATATCTTGTCTTATTTTTATGGTACATTACACCTGCTCGGTATGTCAAATTACAAGGAAGAGGACTCACTATTTTCTTTTTATGATCTTTTAAGAACCGCGTTATAGCGAGACCGCGTTCTATAAGATCATTAAATCATGATCTTGAAGATTTAAAAATTTGGGATTCTCTTTTACATTATATATTTTATACACCTTTCAAGGATTCATTAAATCAAAAAATTGAAACTTTTTTATTATATTTAAAGTTCTGTGGGTTGGAAGAAGGAATGTTGAGGTTTATATGTTTGCATTTTTATCTTTGATACCCACTACCAAATACACTGTAAAGGAACTTCTATTTACGAGACTTAAACTGCCTGCTTTCAGTTCACAAGTTATGCCGTATTTAAATTTAACACATCCTGCAACATTTTATATTATGTAACGTTGGATATGATGCTTTTTAAAATTTTTCTTCAAGTATTTTACCATTTAACGTCACTGGGTAGTAAAGAGTATATATATATTATTTAGTTATCTTATTATTATCTTTTTATATGAAGAAATCTTTTTGTATAGTATCCATACTGATATAATTATATATTTATTTTATGCTATATATATATATATATATAATAGTATATATTATATATATATACTTATGTAATTAGCCTGAGAATGTATTATACTGTAAAATATAAATAAAATTTATTTTTTTTATATATAAAGATAAACATATTATATAATTACTAAAAATAAAACATGAAATATTAATATATAGCTAGTAGTAGGTTATATATATTTTAATATACTTTTTAGTTATTTTTGATACAGTATAATAGCTATAGGTAATAATATAATGGATGTGAATAATTATAAATATTTTATAGTCTGTAATATTAGTTTCATGTTTTATAGTTTAATAGGACATTTATTTGTAGTATATGATAATATAATATTTATTTTATGTCCCCATACTAAACTATAAGATAATAATAATAATAATAATAATATAATAACGTCAAGCTCACAATATTTTCTCATTGATTTACTAAATATATATTCTCAGGTTGTTTTAAATATAATATAATATAAAATATAAATATGAACTATTGTTGATTGATGAAGAGATGTTTTAATTATATATACGATTATATATTAAATGGAAATGAATTAATATTATTTAGATTTATTATCATTATATGAGATTTATTTTATTGAATGAAATAATATATTCATTATATATATATAGTATATATATATATACATATAATATATATGTATATATATATATATATATTTACATATTTATATCAAAAAATATATGATACTATAGGCGTTGCGTAAAGGTATACCCTATAATTTTATGATATGCACCATATACGGACCGCATATATATTATTATTTTTGAGAGTCAAAATATAATATATATAATATGATATAAAAAAAATTTAAATTTAATTTTAATCATATATTAGCAAGATGAAACTAGTATTATATATATATATATTAGTTAAGTAATATATTCATAGTATACAATATATATTAAGATATTATATACTATAATATATATATATTATATATAATTTATATACTTATATATATATTATATTATATATATATTATATTATAATATATAATATGTATGTATAGTTTATAGGTATATATAGCATATATAATTATATATGTTATTATATATAATATATACTATAGTATTATATATAGATTATATATATATAGTATAGTTATATGATATATGAATAATTAAATATATTATTGAATATATAATATTATTAATATGTATAATATATATCTATATATATTAGATATAGTATTTATGTTATTATTATTTATAATGTTATATATATATATAGTATATATGATATATATATAATATACTATT
>JABUQX010019670.1:0-2500 GCA_015478945.1 Trachelipus rathkii
TATACTACCACCTATCTCTTGCTAGGAATGCTGATGCATGCCTCGGAGATGGTCGTGATCGCCGTAAACGACCTTCTAACTTTCGGCGAAATTGTATGAATCGTATGGGTACATGGAATGTCAGAGGAATAAATGTTGAGGAGAAGAGGAGAGAGGTGATGGATGTATTTAGAAAGGGCAAATTTGATTTGCTCGCTGTGACTGAAACAAAGATGAAAGGAAAAGGTGAAATTAAGTGGTGTGATGTGAAATGTGTGCGTGCTGGTGTGGAAGAGAATGAGAGAGGAAGAGAAGGAGTTGCAATTTTGATGAGTGACCTGTGGTATGAAGCTATGGTAGACTTTGATTGTGTGAGTCCTAGAATTCTAATGGTTAAATTTAAGTTTGAAAAGGTCAAGGTGTGTGTGGTTGTGACGTATGGTCCATCTGAGGGAAACGTTGAAGAGAGTACGATTTTTTGGGATAATTTGAATGATGCTCTGGATGGGGTGAGTAGGAGTTTCAGATTGATAGTGTTGGGGGACCTGAATGGTTGGATAGGTGATCAAAAAAGGGATGGTATAACAGGTGGTTTTGGGGTGCGGAAATGAGAATGGTAGGGAAGGCATTGATTTCAGAAGAGAGAGGTAAGTATAAAGTACTTTCTTTAAACACAAGAGTATCCATAAGTATACTAGAGTTGGTGTAGGTAGAGATGGTATCGAAGTGAAAAGTATGATTGATTTTGTGTTGGTGAAGAAGGAGATGTTGAAGTATGTGTTGGATGTTAAATCAGTGAGGGGTTTAGGAATGGGATTATCGGATCATTATGTTGTTCTATGTAAAATTAAGTTAGTGGGGGCTTGGATGGAGAGGAAGGTGATACGAAAGGAAGTAGGTAAAATTAAGAGTGAGAAGTTAAGTGAGCAAGACAATAAGGATAAGTATGTAAGAGCGCTCGCTAGTAAATCGGTTGAATGTGAACAAGTTGATACTGAACAAATCTGGGGGCAAATGAAGGAAGCAATTGTTAGCTAAAAAAGAAGCGTGGTTGAGTACTAAAAAAGGAAGTAAGAATGTTAACAGCGAATGGTGGAATGAAGAGGATGAAAGCAAAAGTAAAAAAGAAGCTTGGTTGAATGTACTAAAAGCAAATGATGAAGTTTCAAAAGAAAGATGCTTGGAATTATATAAGGAGGAAAAAAGAAATACTAAAAGGTGCATACGTAGGAAAAAACAAGAGGTAAATGAACAGTTTGGAAGGAGGATGAATGAGGACATACAAGGGAATAGGAAGCTCTTCTGGAAGGTACAAGATGGTACAAGAAGGAATAAGGTATTTGCTGAATAATGAATAGATGGTGCTTTGTAACTGATGAAATGATGTGAGGAGTGTGGAAAGAACACTTCTGAAAATCTGTACAATATTAACAGTAATGATGAGGTGTTAGTGAGTGTGGGTTTGATGGTGTAAGAAACAGGTATTTTGGGGATGAGGTTATTAGTAAGGAGGAGGTAATGGGTAAAGTGAGAAAGTTGAAGAATGGTAAATCTGCAGGTATAGATGAAATTACTGGTGAAATGATCAAGAACGGAGGCGAGATGGTGATTGAAGTTGTGTAATAAAGCGTTTATGGAGGGTATAGTTCCAAGGGATTGGAGGAGAGCGGTAATAGTACCCTTGTATAAGGGTAAGGGAGAAAAGGGGAACTGTAGAAATTATAGGGGAAGTGTTGTAGGGAAGGTATATGCTGGTATTTTTGTCGAAAGAGTGCGTCGAGTGACTGAGGACTGATTATGAAGAACTAGTGTTTAAGTGAGGTAGAGGATGTGTGGATCAAATCTTTACATTGAAACAAATGATTGAGAAAATGAGGGAGAAGAAGAATAAATTATATTTAGGTTTTATGGATTTGCAACAGGCGTATGATAGAGTTAATAGGGAAGCTTTATGGCAGGTATTAGTGATATATGGTGTTGGTGGTAGGCTTGAATGGAATCAAAAGTATATATGACGAGTGAAGAGTGTGTAAGAATAAATGGTGTCAATGGTGATTGGTTTAGGATTAATAGTGAGACAGGGCTGTGTTATGTCTCCTTGGTTATTCAATGTGTATATGGATGGGGTTTGAAAGAATTCGAGGTTGGGATGGCAGGAAATGGTGTTAGAATGATGGAGAATGGAAAGAGTGGAGGTGCCCTACCTATTGTGGCGTGAATGATTTGTCTCCTAGTGGCGAGTCTGGAAGAGAGTTTGAGAGGATTGGTAGAGAGATTTGGCAGGGTATGTAAAAGGAGGGGTTTGAAAGTAAACGTAGATAAGAGTAAGGTTATGGTTGTGAGTGAGGACAGTCCTCAGTGTGAAGTTATGTTAGATGGAGAGCAGCTGGAACAAGTGTCTGAGTTTAAATATTTAGGGTATGTGTTGGATGAGAAGGGAACGGATGATGCAGAGTGTAGTAGGAAAGTTGTGAATGCAGGAAGGTGATGCAAATTAAATCGTTGGGTGAATGTAAAGGAC
>JABUQX010019670.1:22500-42500 GCA_015478945.1 Trachelipus rathkii
TAAACACAACTCACATATCAAAATCGGTCCCAAATGAACCCAAAAATTCTGCTTGTCGCTGATGCAGCTGTTCTTCTTTAGCATAACTGTCTTCAACTGTGTAATCAGGACCTATATATTATATATATATATATATAATATATATTTGCCTTTAATATTTAGATAATATATATTATATATATATATATATATATATATATATATATATATATATATATATATATATATATATCATCATCATCACCACCATCCACCTTCTCTCCTCAAGACTGGGGGTAAGCTGCATACCATGCACCGGAAACAGAAAAGTAGTAGAAGAACATGACACAAGTCGAAAAGAAAGCCCAGCCTTACCTTCCCCTTTATTAGTGAGAACTCGTCGCAGTGAGAAAATCCATCCTAGAGCTTCACGGGACCGCGACGGACCCTCACTATGTCATTTCGTCAGAGTGGGGTTCATCCCTTGGCCCAAGTGGGCCACAACCCTACCCCCTGACAAAACCCCGCCATTCACTCCTATTATACACCTTTCTTCTCGCCTCTGCCAAACTCACATTTCTTTACTCCAGGCATTCCTTTACTGACTCAATGACAAAGGATGACACCGTCTGAAATACGAGTGGCAGGAACTCTCCTCAAAGAAGGAGATACAGACTGGAAAACTCAAAAGAGCAATGTAAATTGTAATAACAAACATATGGAGAGTAATGCAACAGTTTGACGGCTTCCAAAGATGGAAAGAGTAACGACCAAGCCTAGACTTCATTTTAACAAGAAAAGCAATATATGTGGAACCACCACAGATATGTGATTCATACTCTATCAAGGATGAACAACGCCCCTATGGAGAGCTAGCAACTGGGGTGATGAGGTTCCGAAGGTGCCTCGGAACACCTAATTTCCTAGAAGCTTGTAGAAAGAACAATGTGATGATTAGAAGAAATATCAAGAAAAAAAAGATATTTGAAGGTCTTAATTTGTGATAAGAGCTTGTAGGATTAGAGAAGATTATGAATAGCCAAATAGCTGTATTGGGATTAGAAGAAAAATACGAAAGTCGAGTTGGTAATGAATCAATATAATAAGCTATAGATTGACATAAATAAGAAACATTACAAAGATTTTAAAAAAAAAATAAAAAAAATACATTGAAGAAAGAAGGTGGGATTTATAACAAAGAAGATAAATCATTGAAAGACCTTAAAATCTTTAAGATAAAACTGAAACAAAAAATGAAAAATTCTAAACAAATTCAAATTTTTAATAGAACTAACGGGCATTTTACTTATTACAAAAAAAAATAGCTTTCTTACTTGAATTCTTTATAACTTCTACGCGAAGAATTCCATCTCTTGGCCATGAATCTTTTACATGATCCAAACATGTAATTGGAGCTTTATTAAATGCCATATGAATATACACCAATAAAAATAGAGAGGTAAGTGCCTAGAATAAAAATTAAAAAAAATTTCAAATTAGATCCAAAAATAATTTTAACAGAACCCTACTTGTGGTCTTCATATTCATAATATAAATAAATTGGACAATATTAGAACCTACTATTGGGTAATTCCATAAATCTAAAAAAAAAAAAAAAAATTTACACTACTCTGGTTTGGATGAAATTTGGTGTAAAAGGTTATCTTTTTGCCCTAAATTCACTTGTGTAAGTAAAAAAAAAATCTGTAAAATTTGTTTTTCATTTATTGAACTCAAAGTTTGTGGGGGGTTGCTTGCTTCACCCCGATTTTGAAAAGATGAAGGCCTTGTGTATAACATTCTTAATTGTTAAGATAACCTTAAAATATGAAATCAGCAAATAGACAAATTCAATGGTTCTAAAATCATTTTGATATTAACCAAAAAAAAATTGAAATAAAAAAAAAAATTCCCAACACTCTTTCCCCCTGTAGACATTAAAAATTTCAATAAAAATTTTCCTTAGAACATTAAAAATTTTTTTTTTTTTTTAACTTTTATTTAACTTTGATCTTTTATCTATCATATAAAGTAAAAAAAGTGAGACAAAATTAAAGAATATTTTTAAATTAAATGAAAAAAAATGGCGTAACAGTTATTTTATCAAATTTTACATATAGTATTCTTTATTCATATTATTTAAGTTTTAATGAAAGTAAAATTTCTTTATTTGTGTATTAATTACTAACACTTAATGTTTCAATGCAGGAGTGTCAAACTCATTGTGCTTCCAGGTCCACATTGCAACATCGGATATACTTCGCGGGCTGGACTAGAGCTTATGTAACTTTCCCTCGATAGAAATCGAAAATGAACTGTTATAGTTATACCTTTCTTAATAGTGTATATACATAATATAAATTTCGCTAATTTGATAAAAAATACATTTTCAGATAGGTATTTCTAATTTTACAGTGACAGAAAAAAATTACTTTATTCTTACCTTACCTCTCACTATTTCTACAGAATTATGAAACTTGATTCCTTTTCTTTTCCGCCAAAATATTAAACTAGAGGAGTGACTCAATGCGTCTGAGTTGCCAGGTAGTACTATTTTTATCTCTAAGTTCTACAGATTTTTTACTCGCAAAAATGAATTTAGTGCACAAATGGCCCTATACACCAAATTTCATCAAAAACTGTGATGGGGTGGTGTAACCCTTTTGCAAGTCTCTCATGGAATTTCCCTATTCTACATATGGTATATTTCTTCTTTTAAGTAGTCATAAGTGTGTAAAAAAAAAAAGATGTCACATACTGAATAATCTCGTAATGAATCAAAAGGCATATTAAAATAATATTAATTATATTATTATTATTATTATTATTATTACATATTAAAATAATATATTATATATAATATTATTATTATTATTATTATTATTATTATTATTATGCAATTTATTTTTACTTACCTTAAGTAAAACAGCAAATTCTATGAACCTTCTAAAAGATGGATTAAATGCTCTAGCATAGGCAATTGCAACGCGGAAAAAAAGGGCTTGAAATAGTCTCTCTCTTATATTTGTTAAATTGTTTTGTCTTGCCTGATTGTTAGCCCTATTGCCACCAGGATTATTTCCTCTGTTAGTATTATTATTGTTGGCATTATTATTATTATTATTATTATTATTATTATTATTATTATTATTATTATTATTATTATTATTATTATTATTATTATTATTATTATTATTATTCATTTCTTCTCTACTATACTGAGAAGATTGGCCAGGCCCAACTGAATCTTCGGCAGTATGATTAGAAGAGCTTTGAGTTTCATCTTGATTACTTGAAGTGCGAGTATCAATGTCAGCCATATTCTAAAACTAGCTAAACATCTGAAAATAAAAATTAAAACATCTAAAAATAAGGACAATATATATATATATATATATATATATATATTGTATTATATATTATATATATATATTTTTAAATATTATATTTTATATATATATATATAATATATATATATATATATATATATATATATATATATATATATTTATATTACCGGTATAGTATATATATAATATATATATATTATTACTATATATATATATAATACCGGTATATATATATAATATATAATATATATATATATATCATATATATATATATTATATATATATATATATATATATATAATATACCTATATATATATATATATATATATATATATATATATATATATATATATATATATATATATATATATATATATATAATATATATTATATACTTATATATATATATATATATTATATATATTTTTGCTTTTAAATAATATCCAAAAATTCTTAATCAAATATTGAAATAAATAAAAAATAAATCAATGAAAAAACTGCTGGTCACGAATTACAGCAAAGCCTACCTATCCAATCCTTTCTTAAATGTTGCAATCAAGTGTCACTCAACAAACTTCTGTGGCAAACCATTCCAAAAATTAACAACCTTATTACTGAATGCTTTCTTATATCAAGATGGCATGCTTTCTTAATTTTCTTACTGTGCCCCTAGTTTCCCATCCGTAGTCTACTATGAAGAATTTATTGGTATCCATATTATCAAAAGAGTTAAATATTTTGAATTTAGACTGTATCATGTTTCCCTCTGAGAAATTACCTTTCTATAGAAAACATTCTTAACTCCTTCAGCCTCTCCTCATAGCTCTTACCCTCAAACCCAGAAATCACCCTTGATGCTCTATGCTGCATTCTCTCTTACATATCAATGTCTTTCCTTAAATTATGGGCCCAAACTTGTGCACAATATTCTAATACTGGCCTAACATAGCTATTATACACTTTACTTATAACTTCCTTGCTCTTGTAAATGACATTGCGATTTATTATACCCAGCATCTTATCAGCTTATTTCTTGTTTCCAAACACTGATTAGCTACGGTACTTTTAAATTACTGCTTATAATCACACCTAAATCTTTTTCTTGGTCCAGACTCAAGCTAATCCCCATTCATATCATAGTTAAGACTTTTATTTGAGTAACTTAGGTGAAGAACCTTACACTTTTTACTATTAAAATTCATTTTTATCTGCCCACCCAAGAAGTTTATCAAGATCATTTTGAATTTTTATATATCCATCACTATTCCTTACTGAGATAGCCACTTTAGAATCATCTGGAAACTTAGAAATATTACATTTGAGTCCCTGGTCTAAATCATTTATATATATGAGGAACAATAATGGCCGAGCACTGAACCTTGTGGGACACCACTCTTCACTATTTCCCATGATGACTTATTGACATTTAGTTATACATGCTGTTTTCTATTCCACCACTGCTTACCACTCCACCTATATCACATTGCAATAACTTCTTCATCAGCCTTATGTCGGGAACCTTATCAAAAAGCTTTGCTGAAGTCTAAATATATAATATCAACTGGATCTCCTTGGTCAATGCAGTCAGTAATGTATTCCATAAATTCTAAAAGGTTTGTCTGACATGACCTACCCTTTCTAATACCATGCTGGGAGTCTCACAATATCTTATCTTCCAAATATTTCTCTATATGACCTTTCAGTAACTTTTCCAAAACTTTTTCAACCAGAGATGTGAAGCTATCTGGCCTAATTTCACAAATCTTCCTTACTACATTTCTTATAAATAAGCACAACATATGCTGTTTTCCAGTCATCTGGTACCTCACTAAATGTTATAGATCGCTTAAAATTTAAATACAGTGCCTTTACAATGATGGTACTACTGTCACTACTACAGTGTGTGTTGCTCTCATTTTGGTTTTGGTACGATGCTCTACACAAATCCAGTGTATCAGTGCATTGTGTGGTGGTGGTGCAGAATGTAGTATGCATTGAAATAGAGGTGCAGTGTGGCAAGACAAAAATGACTTGAGATGACCAAAAATTCTGGAGCTCAGCCAGCCCTAATACCATCAGGACCTGCAGCTTTACTTGGGTCAATATGGTCCAGTAAAGATTTAATATCTTTTACCTCAAATTCAAATTCTGTAAGTCTATTTATTACATGCATACCAGAACTATTAGTCTCCAAATTATTGTCCAATCCTCCCTCATTAAACATTGATGAAAAACAAACATTGAAAATGTTGACCAACTCCTTAGCCTATCTGAACTCACTAAATTTTCATTAATTTTAATTGGACCAATTGTCCTATTCTTACTTTTAAATTTATAAAAGCTAAAAATCTTTTTCACGTCCTTATTACTATTCCTTGCTAGATTAATTTCTGACTCTCTCTTTGCATTTCTTATTGAGTGGTTAAGTTCATTTCTAATAATATAATTTTCTATATCATCCTCCCTATTACTACCCTTGAATATTTTAAAACATCTATGCTTTTTATTGATTTTCTCTCTCATCTCTCTCTATTCCACCAAACAGGTTTACTTTTCGCCACCCTAATTGGTTTATTTTTAAAACATAGCTATGGACTGAATATTCACCAAAATTTACTTAAAATGTTCCTATATGATAAAACAGTTTTGGTCTTTAAACTTTTTATCTCGGTCAATTGTACTAAGTTACTAAGCAAGCATGTCTCAAAATTTGGTAAAATAACCATTTCAGAAATCTAAGATCTTTTCCTTAAATATTAACTTGAAATTTGACCCCAGATATCACATTCATGTTAAATCTAATTATATTATAGTCACTAATTCCTAAAATCTCCTCAACTCTATCTCATCTACCATATTTTCATCGCTAATTAATATTATGTCTAACAGTGCATCATGTCTTGCAGGTTCATGGGCCATCTGCCTCAAAAAATTTGTCCAGTATATAATTTAGAAATACAGAACTACTATGGTTCATATTAGACAAGGAATCTCATTGAATGCCATGAAATTAAAATCACCCATTATGACTATACCTTTTACTTAATTATGGCATGCTGTCTCGATTTCTTTCATCATTTCAGTATATGATTTATTGTACATAAGGATATCTACCCACACAGATTCAACATCATTCATGATTGGTTTTAATATCAGTCATTAACACAGATCGAATATTGCTTTTAATATAAAGTGGCATACAACCACCCTTCTTTTCCTTAAGCTGGTATAAATAAAGTGAATACTCATCTATTACGGTACATATTCCTGAAAGGAGTCTCTATATAATTCTTCATTAACCTATGCTTCAGTAATACAAATAATGTCTAGATTCTCCTTTATGGTATAGCTAATCAGCTTATCTTTTTTATTTCTAAGGCTATGAGCATTTGTGTAGAATCATTTATTACTTTTATTGTAATCATCTTTATTTTAGCCTGTAACAATGTTAGTTTTATTTATCTCACCACTATTACAGCTATCATTGATATAATTATTCATATCAAGATTCCCTATTACAGCTATCATTGATATAATTATTCATAATCAAGATTCACTATTAAAGCTATCATTGATATAATTATTCATATCAAGATTTAGCCCATCACCCCTAACTTTACCTAGTTTTTTGATAGACAAGTCTCCCAACTGGCACTGAAAAGCTCAACACCTTTATGACTAAAGTGAACTCTTGTCTTCTGCAAAAGGATCCTTGTCCAGAAATTTTCTCCAAAAATAAAAAAAAAACTAATATTTTCTGGAAAAACAATTTCCTAACCCTTTCACTTGTACCTAAAGCCCATTCCTGACCTGCACCTAACCTAGGTAATATCATAGAAATCATGCACCTTCTTCCACTAGCTTTATCTTCTGAATCAACCTTCTATAATCTAGTATTAATTCTTCTAACCTTCTATGTTCTATATCATTTGTACCAACATGCATAACCACATTTGAGTCAGCATTTGTAAACTAAATCTCTCTATCTATCCTATCCATGATATTACTCACTCTAGCACCTGGATAGCATACTCTCAATCATTTCCATCTATCTGTATTTTAAAAAGTCCTATCTAGGTATCATATCATAAAATCTTCAATTAGCAATGCCTCAGCCTTTCCCTCTAAAATCAGAATTCGAAAGGGAATTTTTATTAAAATTAGAAATTATTTTGACATCTCTTTATAGCCTACCTTCTTTATAATGATTGCAATGCATTATGATATACATTTCTTATTGCCATAACAGGAAAAGCAAGAAAATAATAGCCTGAGATCATGTTAAAAAGCAAGAAAATAATAGCCTGAGATCATGTTAAAGTGCCTACAAAACTATGACCATTAATTACTCTGGTATTGAAAAGTATTTTATCAAATCTAAAACAAAATGTCTTTTCACTACCCCATCATAACCTTTAGCTTTATAGCCTACTCTACTCTCCTCTGCATGGACAAGAGATAGAAGTTTATAAACCTGAATCAGAGGTCAATCCTTTCTAAGAAATATTTATACAGGAAACATGTCCAGTTTCTTCAGTCTAGTCCCACAATTATTTAACTTTATCACAATCACAAAGATCATTTTTGAAAAACTGCCTATAAAAAAAAAACAAAAAAAACAGCATAACAATGTCCATGTTCCTAGTAAGATGTCTAAAGTTTGCAATATAAATTCTCCAAAATAAAATTTTTAAATAATTTCCGAATAACACACATACTTTTGTTTTAAAAGCCATATTATGTTAAAATTAAACAATAAAAGAGGAAATAAATTATGTAACAAAATTTTCAGAAACCATCTACGAAAGTAGAAACAACATCAACCTTTTTGTTTCTGGTGTTACGATGCAGATTTAACCAAATTCCAAGTTAACCGATTATAAATTTGACCCAAATTTCAATTTGAGTTTTTATTTACCGTGTAAAGAAATATATTAATCTGTTATTTTACGTCTCTTTCTTTAACTTATCAAGTATATTTTCATAATTTCTTTTTAATTTAATCATAGCTTAATTGTCATTTAGTCTATTTTAAACACTTAGAAGTGACCAACACAATCTAATTTTTCAAGCTCTCTTTAGTTTCACTAGTGTCTACTACTAGTAATAGACTATTGATAAAATATATACATCTTAGCTTTCTATCCCTAGTGACTGTTTATTATTAGAGATACTCCTCCTTAGGAATTATTCATACACCGTAAATGGTTTATATATATTCTTAAGCTAAGGTTCATAATGCTTTCAAATATGGTTCGAGAAAACTTGAATTATATATATTTATATATATATATATATATATATATATATATATATATATATATATATAAAAATATATATATATATATATATATATATATATATATATATATATATAATATATATATATATATTATACTATATATAATATATATTGAATAGTTGTTATGATAAAGGGGGGCTGCGACCACCACTGACGAGTCCAAAGCAGCCCCCGGACGAAACGCCAATTCATCGCGACAAAACCGCACTCTCGTCAACATCATCTAGGTCTTCAGCTAATGAAGGTGCTGTTCTCAAGACAACTACTTACCTCCCTTCATATTGGTGACCACCGGAGTGACTAGTGCCCCTGGAGTGGCACAACGAACACCAGCCAGCATCCCATCTTCTCTCAAAGTTGGTTCACCGTGGGTAAGACCATTTCGTTGTAGAGTTGTTTTACCACAATATGTTGCAACGCGGCATTAACATCAATTCAAGTTTCTTCTGCTTTACTCCTTCATAATATATATATATATATATATATATATATATATATATATCATATATATATATATATATATATATATAATATATGTGTATGTAGTTATATATATATATATATATATAAATATATATAAATCTATATCTGTGTAATTTATAAATATAAAAAGAATGTTTCCAACGTTATCTATATATATATATAATTATATATATATATATATATATATATATATATATGTGGGGGGGGTTTTTTTTTTCAGGGCTTCGGAGCTGGTAATTTGTTTTTTACGCCATTTTAAAATTGTCTCCGGCTCTGAACGCTTTCATTTTACAGAATTTTCTTTGTTCCGGCTTCGACTCCGGCTCCGGCTCCAGCTCCAGCTCCAAAAATTTTCTTGCTTTGGATTCATCCATCAAAACTTAGCAGCTCCGCCATCACCCAACGTTGTTGTTTACATTGAACTTAGATTTATTTAAAAGTTTGAAATATTTGATGCCGCACATTAAATTATTGAGATCAATAATTTTGGCAATAATAACTCTGACTGTTGTTGTGTGTCTGTTAAGGCTTCTATGGACTGTTGTTGCGGTTGGCTGTTATGACTTGTTTATCGTCTGTGAACCCCTGATGACTGTTGCTTGTGTTTGTGGCAAAGTTAAAATTCTGACTGTTTGTTTTGTTTTTTAGACTTAAATTGACTAGTTTGTTTCTGTTAAACTCTATGATTGTTGTTGTCTGTTAAACCCTATGAATTATTTGTTCCGCACGTTAAATTATTGAGATCAATAATTTTGGCAATAATAACTCTCTGACTGTTGTTTGCGTCTGTTAAGCTCTATGACTGTTGTTGGTTTGTCTGTTAAATTGACTTGTTTATGTCTGTGAACCCCTATGACTGTTGCTTGTGTTTGTGCAAGTTATATTCTGACTGTTGTTTGTTTTTTACACTATATGACTAGTTTGTTTCTGTTAAACTCTATGATTGTTGTTTGTTTGTCTGTTAAACTATGACTGTCGCTTGTCTGTTAAACTCTATGACTGCTGTTTGTCTGTTAAACTTTATGACTTGTTTGTGTCTTAAATTATTACTGTTGCTTGTTTTTGTATGTTCGCATTTCTGACTGCTGTTTGTGTTTGTTTGTTAAACTATAAATGTTGCTGTCTGTTTATGTCTGTTAAACTCTGACTTGTTTGTTTGCCTGTTAAACTCTATGACTTGCTTGTGTGTTAAATTTTATGCCGGTTTGTCAAACACCGACTATGGTTTGTTTGTCTGTTAATTAAACTCTAGGACTGTTGCTCGTTTGTGTTAAACTCTATGACTATTGCTTGTATTTGTCTATTAAACTCTGTGACCTCGTGTTTATCTGTTAAACTCAGACTGTTGCTTGTTAAACTCTATGACTGTTTGTTTTTATTTTAAATTCTATAACTTGATGGCGCTTGTTAAACTTTATGATTGTTGTTTGCGTTTGTCTGTTCAATTCTGAATGTTTTGTGTTTGCTAAACTCTATGACTGCAAATTTGGTAAACCGGGATCGAATCGAGATTCAATTTTTTTTTATATGAGAGAGAGAGAGAGAGAGAGAGAGAGATATTAAAGTATTAATTTTCGTGCTAGGAAACGTTTTCGTTTTAAGGTCACCCTCTTAAGACAATTTTCTCTCTCGAATGATTTAAAATAAAAACAATTTTAAAGATTAACTATTTTAAAAGAATTTACAAAAGCTAATATCGAAATCGCCTCACCAGATTTTTATGGTTTGGTTGTGGGTATTTTGACTTCGGGGAGCGCAAAAAAATTCTCCCTAATTAAATCTTTTTATTTCCCCTCCCCCCTGAAATTCTCGAAATGAATGCAATCAATAAAAGAAACCCAAATATTTTTGGGAAAGCTTTAATCGAAATAATGTATTTTTAAAGTAAATTCAAATGTTAATTCAATAAATATTTACCAATATTTGAAAAGTTTACTGCATTTTTTTTTTTAAAATTTGAAGAATCAAGAAATACTTAAATTTTTTTTATATCGAAAAATGAAAATTAGTTGAAAAAGTCTTCAAGATGTTTGAAGAGTATTATTGCTTTACAATAATATGAAACTTTCGCCTGTGCACCTCTGCTTTTCAACTATTGCCCTCGTTCGCATTTCGATGTGGTCTGTAGGCCTACGCGCTGTCGGCGTAGCTTACTCGATTAATTTTATTAACTAACACAATGCATGCACTAATTTAAATAAATTCACATATATTTAAGATTGGTATTATTGCTAACCACCTATCATTAACATAATATGAAATTTTCGCCTGTGCACCTCTGCTCAACTATTGGCCTCGTTCGCATTTCGATGTGCTCTGTAGGCCTACGCGCCGTCGGCGTAGCTTATTCGATTAACCTTATTAATTAACACGATTCCTGCACTAATTTCCTTTTCACTGAACTCACCTTGAAGGTTAATAAGATTTGTGCAGCAATATTTTGCTGTTTTGAACTTTAGATGATTAAAAAAGCATAATTTCTTATAACTTGGTCGGAGAGATAGCGCTCATGGCCGACGTGACTAGCAAAACGTTTTTTTTCTGGGCTCAAACAAAAGAGATGCGATGCGTTATCCGCATTTTTCGAAAGTGCTCACAAAGTGCACTTTATGGTCAAGGGCGCGTTCGCTCATGCTATAGTACCCCCATCCAGAGCAGAAGTCCAGGTGAATTACTCGAGAAATCGCTGCGGCCATCTCACCTGACGACCTCTGCTCGATATTCACCTTGACGCAGACGGGAACAAAGCAGAACGAAGTGAAGGACGGGAACTGAATGCGGAGTCGGAGCATTCTAAACATGAGCGCGTGTTTGAGAACGAGTAATAGGATGTGCAGGAAAGGCAGGAGGTGGAGCGGGTAGAGAGGGAGGCGATTGTTGTATTGAAGTGGGTGGTTGTTGTATTGGAGGAGGTGGTTGCTTTATTGGAGGAGGTGGTTGTTGTATTGGAGGAGGTGGTTGCTATATTGGAGGAGGAGGGAAAGGAAGAGGATCAGGAAAGAGAGGTAGAAGCGGAGGAGGTAGAGAATCTGATGGAAGAGAAGGAGGTGGAGAGACAGGTATAGGATAAGAAGGTCGTGCATCCAAAGGAAACGGAATAGGTTTTGGGAACAAGTCCAAATCCGGGACGTCAGGAGGATTCTCCTCAAAATAAGCAGCTTTGAGGCGATCAATCGTTATGACCTCTGTGCGAATGGGGCGCTGAACAGCGAAGAACTTCTCCTTCCGAAGTACTACAGGAAAAGTACCATCGTACTTGGGTTGGAGTGGTGAACGGTGCGAGTCATGCCTCACAAGGACATGCGTACAAGAAGAAAGATTTTTCGGAATGAAGGAGTGCACCTTTTGTTGTCGGGTTGGAGTAGGTCTCCAGGAGAGGGCACAGCGTCTCAAGCGGGTGAGATACAAAGTGGGATCAGCAGCAACAGAAGGGAAAGATTGAGAAAAGAACTCGCCAAGCAGGCGAAGAGTAGAGCCATAGACGAGTTCGGCAGCTGAACATTGAAGATCTTCCTTAACTGCAGTGCGTATCCCAAGCATAACCAAAGGAAGAGCTTCAGTCCAGTGTTCTGGCTCAGGATGTGCCATGAGAGTGGCTTTAAGCTGACGGTGAAACCTCTCACAGATCCCGTTCGATTGCGGATGGAAACTGGTCGTATGGATCTTCTTAGAACCAAGCAAGCGCATCAAATCTTTCCAAAGGAAGGATTCGAAATCGCGACCTTGGTCCGTCGTGACAGAGAGAGGAATGCCAAACCGAGAAAGCCAGTGGGACAAGAAAGCTTTAGCGATAGATTCGGCAGTAGCGACAGAGAGCGGAATAGCCTCCGTCCAACGAGTGAACCTATCAATACAGATGAGGATGTATCGCTTGCCATGGGAGGGTGGTAGAGTTCCAACAATGTTGATGTGGACTCTCTCAAATCGTTGGCCCGGAGGCAGGAAGGTGCCCAAGGGAGCTTTATTATGTCTTTGCACCTTAGAAAGTTGACAAGCCATACAAGCGCGAGTCCAATTCGCCACGTCGGCATTGACTTTAGGCCACACAAAACGAGTTGTCACCAGTTTGCGTGAAGCCTCGATGCCAGGATGTGAGAGCAAATGGAGGTTGAGGAAGACCGTCTTCCGACAGGAAGTAGGAACGAAAGGACGAGGGTTGCCAGTTGAGATGTAGCACAGTAGTCTCTTCTCAACGCCAGGGAGTAATGTTGGAGATCGATATGGCCTTGCTCCTGACACGTCGCCATGGCTTCAAAATCAACGTCAGGAATGGGAGAAAGAGGGTTAATTTCTATCCAGGAAAGTTCATCCGCTGTGAAATTATCTACTCCGGAGATGTGACATATTTCAGTTGTAAACTGTGAAACATATTCAAGATGCCGGGCTTCACGGGGAGAGTGCCTTTCATGGCGAGAAACCATAGTGAAAGTGATAGGTTTGTGGTCGGTCAGGATATGAAACTCCCGGCCTTCCAAGAAGTACCTTAAGTGGCGAACAGCAAGATACATGGCAAGCAACTCCCGGCCGAAAGCACTACACCTTGTTTCAGCAGGTTGCAGCTTGCGCGAAAAGAAAGCAAGTGGACACCAAACATCCTTTTGAAATTGTTGGTACACCGCACCGACAGCGAAGTCGGAGGCATCCACCTGCACTCTCGTTGGTGCAGAGTCGTGAGGGTGGACAAGAAGGGTGGCAGAAGCAAGGGCTTCTTTGGAAGCCTCAAAAGATGACTGCGCTTCGGGAGACCAGCCTACTTTTATGGAACTGCCTCGCTGTTTAGGGCGAATGAGTGCTGTAAGAGGGCCTAAAAGGGCGGCCACTGAGGGTAAAAACGATGGTAAAAATTAATCATCTCCAGATACTGACTAAGTTGTTTTTGGTTCTGAGGAAGAGGAAAGGCGCGGAAAGCGGTCAACACGGTCTACAAGAGGGAATATTCCCTCAGCAGAGACTGTGTGACCCAAGAAGGTAAGAGAAGACGCACCGAATACACTTGATAGGGTTAAGACATATGCCAGCGTCGTTCAACTTACCAAAAACGCACGTAAGTGATTTCATGCTCTTCAGTAGATGTGGAAGCTACGAGAAGATCATCTAAATAAGCCCAAGCAAACGGACGACCGCAAAGAATGGAATCTATGAACCTCTGGAACGATTGTGCTGCATTTCTCAGCCCGAAAGGCATTCTCGTATATTCAAAGAGGCCAAACCGAGTGATCACAGCTGTCTTGGAAACGTCTTCCGGAGCTACTGATGTCTGATGGTAGGCTCGAATTAAGTCCAATGAAGAAAAGATAGTTTTTCCGGCCAGGTGTAAAGTAAAAGACTGGATAAGAGGAACCGCATACCTATCTGGAGCCGTGGCAGAATTCAGGTCCCTAAAATCACCACAGGGTCTCCAGTCTCCCGTAGTGCCTTTAGGGACCATGTGTAGCGGAGAAGACCAGCAACAACAATGTGTGATCAAACTCGGCCTTGAGCTTATCAGGAGGGAGGCGAGGGGCTCGAGCAAAGGTGGGTGGGCCTGTGGTCTCAATGTGATGCTCAACAGAATGCTTAAGTGGCGTATCGAAAGAGCATAGATGCAAAAGAGTAGGGAATTCCTTCTGCAGGAGGTGAAGAAAGGGAGAGACAACCAAAGAGGATGGAGGAGCAATAGCAGATATACCTTTTAGAGCAGAAGAAATAATAGATCCGGAAGAAGAAAGAGAAGTATCACCGTCAACAAGACGTCGATTACGAAGGTCAACCATAAGATTAAGGTGTGACAAGAAGTCTGCACCGAGAATCGGCTGTGTTACTTCAGCGACGAGAAAAACCCATGTAAATGGACGGAGAAGAGAAAGATCTAGAGTGCACAGTCACTCTCCGTAAACCGGAATGGAAGAGCCATTAGCAGCGAAGAGTTGTCGGCCAGAAAGAGGGATAGCAGAGTCCTGAGAAGGGTCTCGAGGAACCAAAGAGAGGCTTGCGCCAGAGTCGATCAAAAAGGAAAGTTTAGTGGAGAAATCGTAAATGTGAAGAACATCCTGTGCGGTAGGTGGAGAAGAAGATGGGGGAGACGGGAAAAAGCCAGTATTCTCCGACGCTCCTATGAAGGAGCGGTTGTCGAGTTTCCCTGTTGGTACGAGCATGGGGAAGCACATTTCTTCGCGTCCAAACCACATGTATGGTGATAGTAACAGTACATATTAGGATACTGACCCTGGCGTGAAGAAGAAGCAGAAGGGGAACGATTGGCACGAGAAGAACGATGGTTGGAGGAAGAACGATCACGGGAGCGAAAAGTCATATTGTTAACAGCAGTAGTGAGAGATAGAAAAGCAGATTTCATCTCCGCCATGCTCGCTTCTATATTCGAAACACGGGCATCGAGAGATGCAGAAGAAGAAGGATGTACTGCAAAAGCATGAAAGCAGGAAGGTTTGTGTGGGTGAGAATAAGGAGATTGGGAGGGGAAGGCGGTTGAGAAGCTAGAGAGGAAGGAAGAACAGCAGGAGGGGGGAAGAGTACTGGGGAATGGGTTGCGTGTGGGGCGAAGCTGTTTGCGGGGAAGCAAGAGTGGTAGAAGTGGGAGGTGTAGGAGACACTGCGAACACGCTGGGAGTAGTGACTATAAGAGGGCGTAAAACTCTGTCTGCTGTAGCGGCAAACTCAGTAAGGGTTTGCGCCGGATTTAACGACTGCAGGACGCTGTGGTGTTCGGTGGGCATCTTCTGGAGGAAAAGCGTGCGAATTATTTGTTCTTCACGTGAAGATGGAGCACCGCCCAACAAATTCAGCATCCGCGTCATCAACTCTGAGGGTTTTTGATCTCCCAGGGCGACACCTCTAAGCAGAGTTTCTACTCGTTCCTCTCTGCTGGGAGCTAAGCGAGAAATGATGAGTTCCTTAAGGGCAGTATAAGGGGTTGGGGAGGTGGATGTAGCCTCTAGACCATCTCGGATCTTGAGGAGGCAAGGCTCAGGGAGAGCATTCACAACTCTCGAGAATCTCTTCTTCTCATCCTCCACCTCCAGAAGTGCTGCATCGGCCATCTGGAACCATATTTCCGGCTGATGCATGAAGAATGGCTGGAGGTGTATGTTCTGCGGCGTAGGATTCTCGTCTGGCATCTTGGGGTTAGCAGGGGACAAGAGAGAAAATAAAATAAAAGAAGAGAAATAGGTGAGAGTTGTTGAGAAATACGGTTAAAAACAAATGCGAAATACCTGTGAGTGCAAGGCTATGTACCAAAATAAGCTATAGTATTTGTATATTTTTTTTTGAATGGCTGTACAGTGAACTCCGCAGCACGCGAGGAATGGTGCTAAACCGTGTTAATAATAAGGATAACCAAAATAATAAAAAAAATAAAAAATAAAAAATAAAATAATAATAATAATAATAATAATAATAATAATAATAATAATAATAATAATAATAATAATAATAATAATAATAATAATAATAATAATAATAATAATAATAATAATAATAATAATAATAATAATAATAATAATAATTTAGATGTGTTTCTTATATCATCAGGAGTAGAAATAACAGGAATGTTTGCGAGAGGAACGTTAAGGATGACAAAATGGAAATTTGATTCCGGTAGCAGCTTGTACGAGAATGGATCCATTTCTCATTAATGTGTCTTCAACTCCTAAAACTTTTTCAAGTGTATTGCTGAGAAAAATGGTTCTGTGCTCAGTAAGAGCTTTGGGGGCAGTGAATCGCAGTATGTGATATATCGGGAATGATGCGTCTGCTGACATTCCTGGATGAGGTGCAGCATATATGGAGTGAACGAATGAGAACGACTTTGACGGGGGGGGCACCTTTGCGGGATTGCCCATACCGTTGTGGCACCTGGGGTGTTTGGGGTTTGCTATACGACGAATCGCTGAAATTATGCTAAGGACCCTCAGGTGTAGGAGAAGGAAGTAAAACACAGGTACCTGCTGGTCTAGAAGTAGTAGGGCCCGCGGTAGGGTCAGGCTGGGTGGTACCTGACCGATGGTAATATTGTTGATCGTTTCGGCCTCACCTTGGTTTAAAAAATACGTTTTTCTTTTAACGACTTTTCCATATAAAAAAATTAACCACAGACTTCGTCTCCATGAATGAGCACTATAGCAAATAAAAGCAAATGAGACATTAAAAGAAATAACATGAATGGGGTCTGAAAGGCGTATATTCATAGGGAAAGGTAATCCTTCTCTCCACCTCCCCACAATAGGTCATAGTTCAGAGACCCACAAACCTCCCGGACCCCACCCCGTAAGGTAGGCTGTGGATGTGGCGGAGATCCTCCAGAAGACTCTACGCCGGTTCCCACCCGCGTACCACACGGCACCTTAAGTCTTCACGTAAGCCAGAGATTATACACCAAAGTGTAGAAACAGCCTCCATGAGTGGTTAGCAAAGGTAGGGTTCCCCTACAAATTGGCGGCCCGGTTGAGGTCTAGGCTTAAATAAACCGTTTTTCAAACTGCTGTACCCTCATCCTACGGGGAGGAAGTGTGTGTGAACTAAAAACCCTGGACAGGAAGAGGCACGGATAGCCCGTGGGGCTGTGATGGGAAAAAAAGGGAGGGCAACATATATATATAATTAAAGGGACTAATGGGTGGGAATTCAAAACAAAAATAAAAATTTAGAAACTCCTGATAAAGAAGGTGGGAATTGAAAAAGACGAAAAATTTAGAAGAATGAGAGGAAAGAAAGACAGGTTTGAAAGATAAATACACACTGTGACAAATGCTAATGCACGAATTGCAAACAATGTTTTTACCCTCGTTGGGATGCGGAGGGGGCACGAATAAAGACCTTCTGCATTGGGTTCTCACCGGCTTATATCATGCACATGTTTGTAACAAGAGCATAACACTACTATGAGAAATCAACTACACCCTTCCGGGCAATATGTATATATATATATATATATATATATAAATATATTATATATATTACTATAATTATAATAATATATATATAATAACTTTAACCCGTTCATACTTGTTATATATATATATTAATAATCTATATAATATATATATAGTATATAATATATATATATTATATAATATATTTTATAGTTTGTCACCACCTCACGGGCACAGACCTATTCAAGGAGGGGGTGTTTACCTTTTCTCTCATTTTGAGGTTTGAACTTTATTTCAAACTCATTGAGCACAGACGCTGCTTGAAGAGAGGGAGAACATTAAATTCAAGCAGGAACACAGAAGATGGAACGAGAATTCCACAGAACAGAGAAGGTGGCAGAAAGAAGGAAGCACCGCAGCGTACTAGCTTGGAGTTACCGATATCCACACAAAACAAATGCGCAGACACAGCACCCCTTGTGCTACGCGGGCGCCGTAAAAAGGTGGTGTCCGCGAGTTAGCAAGTTCCCTCGACAATTTTCCGCGCGGTATCCTAAAAAAAAATAAAGCACCAACATTCGCGCCGCAAAGATAGAGGTCAAGTGAAGTGGAAAGTACGGGAACAGTTTACAAGTCTTTTGGCCTTTGACTCGACCCTGTCCAAAGACCGGGTGAAACCAGAGCCCCCGTCGTGGTTCCATCAGCGCGCGAGTTATTAAGCGGCTAGTCAGACGGGCAAGTAGCTAGGAACCATACCCATGTAAAGGATTCAGCGCCGACAACTCCCGAAGCTCACCCCCCAGATATGTAGAGCAGTACTCTGAACATTCCATACAAGGGCGGATGAAGGGCCTTGTACTAGCTGGAGTACGAGAAGAAAAAAAAAGTCACGCAGTCTAAACAAAATTCCCAACTTCCAGTTTGAGGCCGCCCTAGCAAACCGTTGTGATGTAAGGTTTTCAAGACATTTTTTTGTTTAATGTTAAGGCCCAAGGATGTTTCTATTGTCAACAGAAGAGACGAGAGAACCGTCGAAAAGAGATAGAAAGTTGAAAAAGATGAGAGGGGAGAGGGAGATTTGTAGAAAGTTGAGTTTTTTAAAAGATTAAATTTCACAAGGTTAAGGAGACCCCACCCGGAAATTCTATCCAAATCTGCGAGAATAGAATCGGAAAGATTCAAGAGACAACAATTCTAGAAGTAAAGAAGGAGCAGAATTGATAATGATTGAGAATGAAGGTCGAGTAATTCGGCGATACGAGTGGATAGAGTTATGATGTGCAGGTGGAGAAGATCATTAATGAAAAGTAGGAATAAAGTAGGAGATTAAGACAGAACTTGAGGAACTACCACAACTTGCAGAAAAAAGAAGAAGATATAGTAGCCATATGAGGCGCATTTGAGAGAAAACTAGACAATAAGTAAGCAAAGAAAAGGAGGACAACCCAAGGAAGGGAGCTTGGAGAGCCGTGACGCGTGTCTATACCCGGTCATAATGCTTTGGATATGTCAAGCGCCACCACGCCAGTTCCCAAGTTTTAAGGCGGAACCAAACCATTAGAATCATAAGAATACGGAAGTATGATCGCCATAAGAAATAAGACGAAATACGCAACTGAACGTGTCCCCTTCTAAGCGAAGCGCGAAGCCGTCTGGCGATCGGCAAAGAAATGAATGAGATTCCAGATGGTCTGATAGAAATGAGAGTTGAGTGCCGCTCAATTGACTAGGGTCACCGAGGAAGCCATCAGGCGGAGGTTATCACAACACACGATCATCTTAGATTAGAATACGTTTTGTGTATATATCGAGCTTGGACACGGAGAGCGATAGGGTGCTTTACGAGAACGGTATCCTGAGACGAGACAGAGCTGGCACCAACTAGAGTGTAGAATCGACACCACACTAGTATTGGCGCGCTTTCCAAACACTGAGAAAAGTGTTTAGTATTGATGACATTAGTGAATATTAGTTGAACAATAGGTAAGGGGCCAGCACGGTAAGCACACTTCCTC
>JABUQX010019670.1:47500-70000 GCA_015478945.1 Trachelipus rathkii
AGAACTACGAAGTTCCAGAAACATCGTTGTAATGTGCCTACATCAGATCCCGAATCATGTTACCGCATCTCAGTTTTTTATTCCGTTTATTGATGATCTGATCTCTTCGTTGACTGATTGATTTCTCTCCGCATGAAACCACTATCAATTTCACTTCAGTATATTTTTACCAGAAAAGAAAGTGCAATGTACCTTAATAAGCATATTGAAAAAAGCATCCTCCTTTATAAAGACGACCTTCCAGACCCTCACGAGGATACACTACAAGGATAGTGGTGTCTCTGGCAGCGTAAATGGCTGCTAGAAAATGAAAAACCAAAAACTGAGATCGGTGCTTTGGCTAAGTGTGACAAGAGGAGGTTTCCTAACATTGCTACTTTCTTAAATACCTTAGCAGTATTACCTGTATCCACCGAACAGTGAAAGAACCTTTCGACAATTAAAAGCGTCTGAAAACGTATTTAACGGAATAGGTTGGGAGAGGATCGCATTAACAGTCTTGCTTTAAATCTCTCAAGTTCATCGAGAGTTCAGCACAAGAAGTCAGAAATGACAATTTTGAATCACTTCAGTGCAAAAAGCAAAGGAAACTGAAAGATTGACCTTATAAAACGATGGTAAGTTTTTATGAGAATTAATTTAATATGATATATATATAGATCATATAAATATATATATATTTTATAATAAGTATATATATATATATATATATATATAATATATATATTATATATATATATATTATCTATATATTATATAATATTATATTATATACTATTTCTTTCTTTCCTCTCGCAGGAAGGATTCTTCATCCTGTCAGCCGCTCAAGCATTTCTCCCAGACATCCCTCTCCTGCACTATTCTTCTTCCTCTTCAGCACCCGTTTTTTTGGTAGTTGACATCTTTCCAGAGAGTCTCCACCGACTCCGCCCATCCCTTCTTCGGTCTTCCCCTTGGTCTCCTGCCCTCTGGTGTCCATTCCCATCTTCTTTTGGCAATTCTCTCCTGCTCACATCCTCTCCAGATGTCCCCACCATCTCAATCTCTCCCACCCATGCTTCAGTCTCATCTCTCTTCACCCCTTAATATCTTTTCTAATTACGTTCATTTCTTGATCCTGTCTCTCCCTCTCTTCCAATCATAGTTTCATTAATGCCCTCATCTCCGCCGTTTGTATTGTCAACTCTCCTCTCTTCTCGTTGTTTGTTCCATGTTTCGCTCCGTAAACAGTGGTCGGAGTCATTACTGGTTAAAAATCCCTTTTTTAACTTCTATTCCGGCACGTTTCTATCTTTCATTATGGGTATACCGCTTTCATGACTAATCCATACTTTTCCATTCTTTCGCGTAAATTCTCTCCTCCACTTCCTCCCTTTCTGTTAAAACATCCTCCGAGATAATTGCAGGGATTTACCGCCTTCACCTCATCCTTCTCCACCATCATCCTCATCCCTCCTCATTTCCTCCGGTTACTGTTAATATTTCTGTCTTCTGTACGTTCATCTTCCTCCTGCTTCCTCCAACTCCCTTCCGCTAACAGCTCTAACCACCTCTCGAATCGTCCTCCTCTCTCTCGCTCCATACAGCCAGATTCGTCGGCATATGCCATTATGTCCCCTTCAATTCTTTCCAGTCTCTCTTTCACTTTCCTTATCCACCACGTCTAAATATAATATAGAACAGCAGTGGCGATAAAACACTCCCCTGCTTCACTTCCTTTTTCCCTCAAACCATCTATCGTTTCTCGCACTCATTTCTAACATTACAACTGCATTTCTTATACATACTTTCTATTGCCTTCTTTAATCTACCCTCACTCCATAATTCCTCTCCATAGCTCTCCAGAGCTTTTTCCTTGCACCGAATCAAATGCCATTTGCAGATCGATGAAAGCTACAAAGAACCTCTTGCCATTTTCCAGCATCTTCTCCAGAAGACGCATTCTCAGTTGAATAGAGGTCCGTCGTTCCTCTTCTTCTTCTATACCCGTACTGCTCTTCTCAAGTCTCGCTCTCAAAGTATCAATGACCACTCTACTCAACCCGCATGGCGCACTTTTGTGAAGTATTTGCATAGGTCGGGGTCGTCGAGTTTAATCGTCATAAATTTATCCTTGCGAGAAACGAGGAGATGAGTTCCATTAGTGAAATGCCTCTATAATTATAACAGCTTCCTGCATTCTCCTTCTACCTTGTATATATCGGTATTATTATTGCTTTCTCCAACACTCATCTCTCCGGCACTTTTCCTCTCTCCAACATATGTTCAACAGGTTACGAACTCTCCCACCCTTCTCAGTCCTCATCCTCCTCCCACTACCAACTCCACAGCCACTTTCCATCCTCTCCTGGAGCTTATACCCTTCTTCATCCTTTTTATAGCCTCCCTCAATATTCCTCGCAACCGTTATCTCTCCTCCTTCCTCCTCCCTCGTCTGATTCTGTAGCTTCTTCCTCTTGTTCTCTGTCTTCTACATTTTAGATCTTCATAGTATTCGGTCCATCCATCATTTCTTTCTTCTGGTCTATCAAGAATCTCTCCGTTTCTATCTTATATTTCTAGTTACGCTTTTCTGGTTTGCTATACGCTTTCGCCATCTTAAATAGCTTTTTCTTACCTTTGCCCACATCTCTCGTTATTGTCTCCTGCCATATATTTTATATTATATATAATAATTATATATATATAATATATATATACTATATATATATATATATATATATATATATATATATTAATATATATATCATATAATATATATATATTAATATATATAATTTAACTTCATTTGAAATAAACACGAGAGAGAGTCCCCTCCCCCGAAAAAAATTCCTGGCTACGGGCCTGATATATATATATGAATATATATATATATATATATATATATATATATATAATATATATATATATATATCTTTATATATATATATATAATTATATATATATACCAGTAGGTTCAGATAGAATAGATATTGTAGGGCAATTTTCTGATTTGCCCTTTTAGAATTGAAAATAAATTGATGTACAATTTATGACGTTTTCGAGCATAAAGTAATCTAGCAATATTTTAAAAACAAATAGTCATTTTCCTTAAAAAAAATTTACTACGATAAATGTTAAAAATATATATGACTTTAGAAATAAATTTCGCTAAATACAAAGCAATTTAAATATATTTTTATTTTTTGGCGGGAAATTTTGACGGGAAAGGTACACTGCACACACACACAAGGTGGTCCGAAAATTACAACATTGGATTGAAGTACTATTAATATCTCTACTGTGCCTACACAAAATCACGGACTCGATTGTCATCAAATTTCGTCCATTTTCCAATCAATGAATAATATACACTGTCATCATTTTTGAGATAGCTTAAACATTTTTTATTTTTAAATTTGAGGAATTAAGAAACGCTTTTTTTTTTAATCTAAAAATGAGAATTAGTTCAAAAAGTCTTTACACAATGTCATTTAGTTTGATCAAACAATAACAGCAATAGGAGTATTATTGTTTAAGTTCGGGTAAAAAATCTAGAACCGAGAATTTGTTTCACTCACAATCATGCAGTACTTTTATTAACACTCGTTTATCATTTGTTAATAATTACCAAGTAAACGAGGTATTTATGAAGATACATACAATTAATTAAATTGTGAATATAAGGATTTAAATTAAAATTTAACTGAGTCAGCAATATCTTCATTCATGTATTTATTTCTATTTTACAAATTTTCACTTTAACTACATTTAAATTTTATTTATTTTCGTGGAATAAATTTAATTTAAATTTAATAATAGAAGTTATGAATGTAAGAGTTGCAACCAATTAGAACAAACATTTATGTCCATTCCTGGTTTAATTCTTTAATTTCGAAGCTACTTTTTACGATGTTTTAGAAAGGCTCTTCCGTTTTTAATTCAGAACGATGAAAGCACATATATTCAGTCCAAAGTCTTTCCAAATCTGCTGAGAGAAATTACTTACAACCTTTATCCGTCTCTCAGCATCCTTAGGCTACGATTACAGTGGATGAGTATTGACCAATTTCATTTTATTTTATAACTTAATTCTTGAGAAGCTTCAAATTTTTAAAGAAAACCTTTGACAGACATCGACGGATCTCGTCTCAACAGATGTCATTGAAACTAGTGATTTTTCTTCACAAATCTATAAAGTAATGAAAATTTTATACTTTTTTCAGATTACATTGAGAATGTAATAAAACATCTGAAACTGAAAATAAGAAAATCGAACACGAAATTGCAAGTTCGCCCCAAACACGGATCCACTCACCGCAGCTTAATATTTTTCCTATAAATTATCCCCAATTAATATTTATTTTCCTTTTATTTAATCACCATCTCTGGAAACTTTGGGATTTCCTCTCATACTTTATAGATGTTCAAGGTTTATTTTAGCCTTGAATGAGGAACACGCCTTCTGCTAATCAATCCATGTCATACACAAATTTTTTCGACCTCTTCTATTATTTTCTATTATCACATTTTACTAATCACTGATTGTCCTTTAGTTCCATAAGTACACCTGCTTCCCCCCTTTTTCGCTCAGTCCATGTTGCTGCTTTCCTACAAAATTTCCATAGCATTACTAAGTATGTTGTAATCTTAATTTTCCTTTCCGATTACACCCATAGTCACACTCAGAACATTTAAATAATTTTATTTTTTTATTATTTTTTTTTCTTCTCCCTTTTAAGGGGTTATTCGGAGATCTATAGGTCTAAGATCTTAGGTGTCCGTTGGTCAAACCTTGACCATAGGACAATTCCAAAAAGATTCTTTAACCCAATCCCAACACAAGTCGCCAAGATGCAATGCTCTGTTCCGTACTACATGAGCTCAGTCCAGTGTGTTAACAACCGATTACTGGGAGCTTCTCCAGTATGTTTTAGACTCTTCTTTATTACACCCAGGGTTCCAACTACTATTGGAATCACCACGATGTTTTGTGTTCCACATTCTTCTGATTTCGTGTCTTGAGTCTTTGATATTTTATCTCTTTTCCTTTCATATGGCCACACGTTTATTATGATTTGGGACCCCACTTTCTATGTTATACACTTTTGATCCTCTTTTGTCCTTGACTACGATGTCCGGTCTATTATGGACGACTGCTACATCCGTTGGGATGACAGAATCATAGAGTAGCAGCACCTCTTCATTTTCTTCCATCTCTGGGGGATTGTGTTTCCAATAGTTGCCCGCTTCTGTCCTGATATTATACTTTTGGCACAATTTAAAATGGATCAACTTGCAGATGGTGTGTGTTATGCCTTTCAGTGTATAGATTGTCTTTTCTAGCAAAGCTGACATCCTGCTAGATGTGTGAGGGACAGATTCCGTGTCTTGGTCGCATACTCGACATTTGTCGCTGATGTTCTCTTTCTATATGCTTTCTTTCGATGCCATCTTGTTCTGTCTTGAGCAGCTAAATGGCACTCTTTCCTCTTCTGCTTGCAATCGTCCCCTCGTGAGTATCTCCACTGACTTTTCCTTATCTATATAACTTTCATCAATGATTTTCTGGTATTCTTTTTCCATTGTTTGTTGTCCCACTGATTCATATGTTTCTTCTTCCTTTCTGCTTCGAATTTGTTTTTAAGTATTTTTGCCTTTATCAACTGTCTGGGACTGTATTTCCACGACAGGCCTTGGAGGCGCTAATTCTTTGTTCCACTCACAAGAGTGTTCGTTTTCCACAATATATGTAGTCCGTTTCTTATTAATTTATAGGAGAAGATTGTACGCTTCTGGGCTTGCCCTCTTTCATGTTGGTAGAAACTCCCATTTTGGAGGAATTTGCTTCTGCGCCTTCCAGGTATTGGCCCAACCCTATTATTTCTCTTTTGTATATGGTCTATCTCCACCAACCCCATGCCTATCTATGTATCCGATGTACATTCCTGGAGGAGACAAGAATCTGTCCCCTATAAATCATTTTGTGCCTTTAAATCATTTTTCTCGTTTTAACCATCGATCTTGTTAGAGGTTCTTCCTGGAACCAGTTCCAATCACCTCCAACAAACTGTACAGGAATGACAGGTACAGCTCAATATCTTAATGGCTCTATTTTGTTCCTAGCAACTTAATTCTGATTTAATATTGCATGGTTCTTTTTAAAATATTTTTCTCCAGCTTCTCTTTCATCAACTTATGTTCTACCTTCTCCGATTCCTCCACTCCCAGATATTTAGAAGTATTTTCCTGCTCCAATTGCCTTATGATGGTTTCATCAATCATGATGTTTTCACTCTCCATTCTTCTCCCATTCCTGAGTGTAAGGAAAGCACACTTATCCAGACCAAACTCCATACATGTATCTTCGGAAAACTTCTTCACTACCTCCACCTGCTTAATTGCCTCTTGTCTGTTTGGGGCGTATAATTTTAAGTCATCCATATAAAACCGGTGTGAAATTAATTTGCTTGATTTTTCGTTATGTGGGTTTAATTCTATATCTGTTTTGTAATTTGTTTTTATTTAATTGCTCAAAGGGCTAATGGCCAAAATGAAGAGCAGTGGAGATAATGAATCCCCCTGGAATATACCTCTTTTTATGTTGATCTTTTCCAACTCAATCAGTCCCTTCTCATGCTTTAGTTTTAAGATGACCCTCAATTGCCTCATTCCTTCTTTGATAAAATCTACTATTTTTTTATTTATTTTGTATATTTTTAATACTTCTAGTATCCAGCTATGGGGAACACTGTTGTATGCCTTCTTATAATCTATCCAAGTCATGCTAAGAAGTTTCTGGTTCCTCCAACTATTTTCAAGGATCATGGTGTTGATCAACAATTGTTCTTTTGTGCCCATGCTATTTCTGATGCATCCTTTCTGTTCTTCATTTATTATATTATTATTCTCTACATGTTTGTATATTCTAGATGCTATTATTGCTGTTAGTGTTTTGTAGATGGTAGGTAAACATGTTATAGGTCTGTATTTTGTTGGGTTTTTGGTTTCTTCAGATTTTGGTATGAGGTTAGTGTCTCCTATTGTCAGCCACTCTGGAATGGCTTCTCTTCCATTTAACAATCTGTTTATACATTTTGTTAGGGTGCCGATAAGTACTGTAACCTTCTTTAGCCACACATTCTGAACTTTATCAGGTCCCGGTGCTTTCCACGATGACGTCCTTTACTTCTTTCTGACTTATTTCCCCACATTCCATTTCATTAATATTATTTATTTGCCAGTCATTCACTATTTCTTCCTTCCATTCTGCTTCATTGTTTTGATGTCTTTCGTCTTCATAGATGTTTTTTCAATCTCTTTTCTTGGAGGTTCAGTGACTTTAATTTCATCATTTCTCAGTTCAACCTTCCAGGATCTTGTTTAAACATTCGATTGTTCTTTTTGTTCATATCTTCTTAATCTTTTACTTTTTGCTGCAAGACTCAATTTTCTTCTAGTAATTGCATGGACTAATTTATTGCCTTGTCTAACTCTTTCTCTTCTGATTATATTTTGTACTAGTCTTATTACTGCTTCCGATCTCAACTGACCTCCCTGAAATGACGTTAAAATGGAAATCTCTTTTCTTAATTTTAGTATTTCTTTCTCCAATCTAAATTTCCAAGGTTTGATTCTCTTTTTTCCGGTTCCTCTTCTCTCCTTCATCACTCCAACTCCCATGTTATCTGCTAATGCTCGACCTACTGCGTAATATAGTCTGTTGAGTTCTGTAATATCGCAATCAATCAGTAATATTCTTGGTAGGACTCTGTTGACTATTCAAATCTGTTTGTTCATCCCAAAGTAATCATTTATTTTATTTATTCGGAGTCTTTTATCAATTCCTTCTATTAGATCTATTTCTCTGTAATGAGCTATTTTCTGTAGCATACCATCAAGTTGTTCTCTTGTATATTGGGTCTCTTATGGCATGATTAAGAAAGTGTGTTTTTAAATTCCTTTTATCATTACATTCATAGCTACATTTAGAACATTTAAATAATTTTATTTTTTTATTTTTTATTTTTTTAATTTCACCTTAAGGGTTGCCACTTCATGTGCAGGCCCGAACCTCGGGCCTAAGCGCATATGGTTGTCCCGGCAGGTTCTTTAACAACCAAGAACCATTCTCAGTATTCTGGCGCTCTGTCATATTATAATGGAGCTCATTTCCAACGTTGTTACTTCAACCGGTAGTCTTTCAATATATAGTTTTAAGCTTTTTTTAATCACTCCCATACTTCCAATTACCAAAGGAATAACCTCTGCTCTATCTATGTCATTCCACATTCCTTGTAATGAGTATTTCAGTCGTTGGTACTTAATTTCCTTTTCCCTTTCATATGCTGGTACTCTGCCATCCCATGGTATCCCTATCTCTATAATGTATGCCTTTTTCTCTTTTATCTTTTACTACTATATCCGGCCTGTTATGTGTTATAGGTACATCTGTGGGAATGCTATAGTCGTATAGTATTAGTGCGTGGTTATTTTCTTCTATTGCGTTTGGGTTGTGTTCCCAGTATTTGGATGCTTCTATTGGTATTTTGTATTTCTCACAAATTCTAAAATGGATTAGTTTGCATATTGTATTATGTCTTTCGGTGTATTGCTGGCGACGGAGAAGTGTGTCACAGCTTGATAATATATGGCTAACTGTTTCCGGTGATACTTTACACATTCGGCATTTGTTGGATATATTCTCTTTCTCTATCTCTCTTGAACCAATTGGTTCGTAATGCTAAGTCTTGTGCCCCTACAATTGTTCTCTCATCTTCTTTTCTTAGATTACCCTGCATACTGCTTCTATCGATTTTTCTTATCTATATACAATCTGTTCTATAATATTTTGTATTCCTTTGCAAATGCATGCTCCTTCCAATTATTTTCATGTTTTTTTCTTCTTGCTTTTCTGTGCTCATTTCTTAGGTGTTTCATCCTTTCCTTCTTTGTCATTCCTTCTGTTGTTGGATCGTCGTTAGGGATATCATACTTCCATAGGTAATCTCTTTTTTTGGCTGTTAAAGATGTTCTCATCGCTTTCCCTGTTTCGTGCTCCTTCACCCATCTGATGAATTTACTATCATTTTCTTCAATATACGTCGTTAATCCGATCACTTCCTCTATATACTGCATCTATTTCCTGAGTCCCATTCCACCTTCATCCCTGGGGACATACATTCTTGCCAGGCATTGGTTCTTATATATCAATTTATGGGCGTGGAGCATTTATCGCGTTTTAATATCTAGTTTATTTAAATCTTCTTGGAACTAATCAATTATTCCGAATCCATACGACAGTACTGGGACTGCCAGTTTTCTTGTATTAAGCCTAATTTTTGAATTTGCTTTTCAATTCAGATTTTTTTTAATATTAGTTTTTAGCTCTTCTTCTCATATTCCTTCATCAGTTTTTCCTTCATTTTCTTATGTTCTATTTTTTCACTTTCTTCTATCCTGAGATACTTGTAAGTGCCTTCCTGGTCTAGTTGTCTAATGATTTCGTTGTTTAGTCTGATATTTCCACTATCAACTCTTTTTCCTTTCTTCAACTCCAGAAGTGCGCATTTATCCAGTCCGAACTCCATTTGTATATCATTCGAAAACTTCTTAACTACCTCAATCTGTTCAATTGTTTGTTGTTTGTTTGGGGAGTATAGTTTAATATCATCCATGTAAAATAAATGAGATGTTTTTCCCTTTCTTTTCATTTCTTGATCCTATTCTATACCCACTATGCAAGTTATTTATCAATGAACTCAGTGGGTTCAATGATAGTACAAACAGCAATGGGGATAAGGAATCCCCTTGGAATATTCTTCTCCTTATTTTTACATTATTTATTTGTATCATACTATTTTCATGATGTAGTTTAATATTGATCTTCCATATTTGCATCACTTTTCCATTGATTTCTTTTATCTTATTGTTGATTTTATAGATTTTATCAATTTTGGTAAAATAGTGTGGCACACTATCATAAGCTTTCTTATAATCAATCCAAGTCATGCTTAAGTTCTTCTGTTTTAGTTCTAGGATCATTTTATTTATTAATAATTGATCTTTTGTACCGTGGCTTCCTTACTGCATCCTTTTTGTTCTTCTATTATATTATTTTCTATTGTATGTTTGTATATTCTTTCTGTAATAATTGCTGTTAATATTTTGTATATAGTTGTTAGACAATTAAAATATATTTCCCTGGGTTTTGCGTTTTCCCTGTTTTAGGGATAAGGACCGTTTCTCCCTTTGGTCATCCACTCAGGTATTTCAGCTGTTCGTTTAGAATTCTGTTGAAGCACTTTGTTAAGGTTCTTTTAGTACTGTAATTTTTTTTTAGCCATATATTTTGCACCATGTCTGGTGTTTTCCAGTTACTGGTATGTCGTATCATTTCCATACTCCCTTTCGGTTAGTGGTTCAAATTCCATCTCATTAATTTCTTCAATTTGGGGATTCCTTCTTGTTGTTTCTATCCATTCTGCCTCTTCATTATGTGTTCGTTGGTCTTCATATATCCTCCTAATGCATTAAGTCTGTCTCTTTCAGGTGGTTTATCAACTTTTATATTTTCACCTCTCAACTCTCTATAGAACTTTCCTTTATCTGTTTGGTACATTTTGTTTTGTCTTTTTCTTTGTTTTTTCTTGTATGAGCTTAATTTTTTTGCTCTTGCTGCTAATTCTAGTTTTCTGCTACTGATTGCGTGTGTTACTCGATTTCTGCCTCTACTTCTTCTTATTTTGTGCCTGTCTGATTTTACTTTCTACTGTGATGTTTCCTTCTTCGTATTCTTTTATCAGTGATATTTCTTTTCTAAGTCTCGCTATGTCTCTCTCTAATCTAATTTCCCATGACGGTTTTTGTTCCTTCTTTCTTCCATTTGATCTATTTTTCTCAAATATTTTCCCTCCCATCAAATGTTATTGCTCTTGCTATTGCATAATATAACCTGTTCACTTCTGAGATATCGCATCACTCAGGTAGTAATCTTGGTAATACCCTGTTTGTTATTCCGGTATATTTATTTATTTTCATCCAATTATCTATTTTATTTATTCCTTTTCTATCTTCCATGTTGGTATTCATCTCTATAGTGTGCTATTTTGCTTATCATCTCTTCTTCCTCCTGCATTCTATCCCCGTTTTCGTTTCTATCATTTTCAATAATCTTCTTCATCTTGTTCCTCTGTTTCTTCATAGTGGCTTCCTGTATCTGAATCATTATTACTTTCACTATCTGTTCTGTTCATTATTTCTTTGTTTAGGATTTCAGCAGTCACTGATATTTCCATCTCTGTCTCATCCAACTTCCCATCTATTAATTCTTCATTATTTGTCATTTTATTTTGTTCTTCTAAACTTTTCTCTGTATTTTTTCCAGTTTTTATTCTATTCCCTTGATATAGTGTCTCTTTACTTTTCTGTTTAATATCTCCGATCATTTCTGGTGTGATCTGAATTTCATTCTTAATTCTCTCCTTTGCTCTACGTTCTATTTCCTTCAGGTCTTCATTTGTAGGTAACGTAGCTTTTCTTTTTTTATCGCTCCTTGATTCCTTTCTTTATTAAAGTTGAGGATGGCCTGTTTTTGGGCGATCAGTTTCCTCCTTTCTACCCCCGTATATTTCTTATTAAACTCATATTCCATTACATCATTTGCACTTATTATTTCATTATCCACAACATATTTCCAGAAGTCCGTTTTACCTTCCTCTTCGGGTATTAACATACCTATGTAATAGCTTTCCATTAAGTATTCGTTCTTTTCCTTTGTCCATTCCCATTCACCTTCTCCCTCCATTTTGTTCATCTTCCCCACGTATTGATCTACTTCCTCCTCGATTTGTTTTATCTGTTCGTGTGTTCGAATTGCTTGAGTTAGCAGATGAATATTTAGGTTACAATACTGGCAAATCTCGCATCCGGTATTCTTTCCAGTTTGATTTTATCTATTTCACCTTGTTGTTCCAACATATTTCTCGTTCGTTTGGTTGTTCCTTTTTTTGGGAACATCTTGTGTCTTCCGTATGTTATGCACCAGAATCTTTTTTTTTTCTTCCACCATATATTCCAGTCTATCACCACCTCTACGGTTGTAGGGGTTGCATCTTTTTTTTGGATTTTTGGTTGTTTTGATGAGTCGGGAGAAGTCTCTGACGATTCATCAGGTGGAAGTGGGGTATTAGGTGTTATAAACCCACACCTTACTGGTGTATTTTTTCTATTTCCGGGGAGGGATAATTTGATTTGCTCATCCGTCCCCCCTCATCTCCCTCTAAAAATGGGGTAGGGCCGGCACCAGGTCTTCCGAGTTCCTGGCACTTATTATTTTTATTTTTTCCTTTCATGGATAGTTTCCAGTAACATCCACCACATTGTGGCTTCATGTCTACTGTCTTTTCGCAGGAAGACACGTCTGGGGCGGTATTTCTTCCGCCTCATCGTGTCTCCCTGGGCCCCCCCGCGTCGGCAACGCAGACAGTTCTCCGGGGGAGAATTTGCACATGGCGTTTTAATTTTTTTTTGTGATTGCTTTCATAATTACAATGGTCACATTTAAATGGCTTTTTATGCAAAATCAAATGACTTTTCAACTCATTACTTTCAAAATTTAAATGACAATAATTGAAACAGATTTTTGTACAATTATCTTTGTTAATCCTTTTCTTAGGGGTCACTGATGTTTGAGGTCTGCTTCTTAAAGTCATTTTTTATTTTGAAACCATTTTCTCTGTGACTATCATCCATGATGAGATTCTTCACAAGTTGAGGACAAAAAGATGCTGGTGAAGGAGTAGTAGAAGAGGAATACATTTGTAAGCCAAGGCATGCAATTTCGAGCCTGTGTAGCAAAATATAAGTGAGATCGACAAATTTTAGGTTTCTAATTTCTTTGAAACGGTTTTAAGGCCAAACGGAATAGAATATTTTGAAGCAGTAGCTTTATGAAAATTGTCAACAGGATTTGTAACCACAGGAGCGCAGCTCACTGCAGGTTGAGATGAAGGATTAGCAAATGGTAAAAGATCGTTGGTAATGCGCCTAATTGTTCCAATGAGAGAGAAGTTTGGGCGGCTACAATAGGATGAATAGAGGTAGGAAGAGCATCAAGAAAACTAAGGAGAATGATATCTTCACTGACATTTAATTTAGAAGCTAAATTTAAAATGTCGCGAAGATACGCTGAAGGTCTACCAGTAAAAAGGTTGTTTCAACAGTAGCTCCTTAAACATATGTTTTGCTCTGTTCGAATCGGGAAACTATAGATTCCTTGAGGGAAGAGTAATTTTTAAATTTTTACTCTCGAGTTCTGAAGGAGAAATGCGAGAAACAACTTCCGCAGGAAGGTTGGAAGGAGTATGATAAAGTTTCTAAAGAAGTAATGTTAGCAATGTAAAATTGGGCCTCTAAAATGTGAAACAATGAAGAAACAGCAGCCTCTAAAAATACAGGAACTTTAATTCTTACCTGAGCTAAAGCAGCTGTGTCCAATTCCTTTTTGTCTGACATTGTGTTATGCAGTTACTGGTGAGAGTTTTGAATATTGAAGGCACTGGGTGTTCTTTTCTGGGGTTACCAATTATGTAGGTCACTTCTAATTAATGTAGGGGTCTTCTTATGATGAAGTCCTACACAAGTCAATGATGAAAGTTTAAAGTTTGTAGTTCACCAACTATGCTAGCAACGAGATAGGGCACTGTATCTTGAAACAATTTCTTTATGAACTTGAAACGTTTAGTTTCTAAATTATCTTTTTGGTAAGGTGCAGGACACAAACTTCTGCAGTACAATTATTTCTTTAATAAGAGGAAACAAAGTTGCCAATTAATTATCTTTTTAATAAGAGGAAACAAAGTTTCAGATTAATTATATTTTTATTAAGAGGAAACAAAGTTTCTGATTGTTATCTTTTTAATAAGAAAAAGTTTCCGACCTATTATTTCTTTAAGAAGGAGTAACACAAGGTTACTATAAGGATTTAAAAATCCAAAGTAAATGATGATTTATTCAGCAAAAATAACAAAAGTTACCCTTTTGTCAAGATACTCTTTTCTTCATAAACCTCAGGGAACAGTCTTGGACTTTGCCTGTGGTTTACATCACTTTTTCAAATCTTTTTTGAATTTTCGTTAATCAAGATTTTGCGGTCTTGTTGCTTAGTCTGAAGTTTACCTCCTTTTCTTGAGTAGAGTTTTCTTGTAATTCGAAGTTATGATCTTGGGAGCATGCAAGTGAGAATGAGTCTTGAGTGAGTTTCGAGTATCAATAAGGCAGGGCTTTATTTACAATTTTCTTCATACTTGTCAAAATTTTGCTTACATAAATATTGACAAGTACAAACATAAATACAACTTTTTAATTTTTATAAATATTTATAATTTAGGTTTATATATATATATATATATATATATATATATATATATATATATATATATATATATATATATATATATATATATATATATATATATATATATATATATAGCAAAGTGAGTTTTACGGGAAGCACAGGAGGCCGGGCCTCTCTCTAAAAAAAAAATAAAAGCAACTAATGTAATAAAATTCAAATTACTATTTATTACTATTAAAATAATGTTTAAAATGTTATACAAGGACGCTAATTTTACATTAAAATCATTTATTTTCTTCCGAACATTATTCATATGAATCATTGACTGGAGGCATTTCTGATTTGTGCCTACTAGAGAGCTTAATTATAATGTTTAACACTGGTTGTCATGGCAACGTAAAGAAACCTTATTATTTTGTCTATTTTGAGGAGTTTCCCACAAAGCCTCCTCTCGAGCGTCTTAAAATAAATCCTCCTAAAATTGGCAACTCTACTCGTAAGTAGAGTTGCCCTTTGCAATAAATATGTGAAACAAAATAAAGAAATCCAATTTTTTTAAAAAATTAAATAAAAACTTATTTAATATATATATATATATATATATATATATATATATATATATATATATATATATATATATATATATATATATATATATATATATATATATATATATATATATATATATATATATATATATATCGAGAGAGAGAGAGAGAGAGAGAACAATGCAAATTTACTATATTATTATCTGATAAGGTGTAAGAGGCGAAGGAAAAAGTCCTTGATTTGGGACTCATGCGGGGCAGCGCTAAGTTCACGCACGTAAAGATTTTAAGTGTGATTAGAGGCTGTATTTTGATCACCCTGTCAATCAGTCTAGGTTTAACCCTAAACTGCAAGGTAGATAGCCATCCTCCCTCATGATGAAACTGTGTTGTCAATAACATTAAGAATGCATACGTGGTTTTGTGGATATGCTGAATTATGGAAACTACGATGAATATAACTGGTTTGCAAGGTTTTTGGATCACGCACAATGCCGGATTAAAAGTAGAGTAGTATTTGACTCTTGAGAGCAAGGTGTAATTGCTGTACGGACAGGTATGGTAGAACTATAAGATGGTTAAAGAGAAACTTCCTCCGGTTTTAAATTATTGTAGGTTGGTAACTCGGGTACGAAATTTATGAAATTTAATTATTGAAATGAGAGATTGACAAGCTGTATGTTAAAAATTATATTATAAAGTCTTTCTTTTACTAATGGTGTTTACTTTAATGGAAATTGTCATGTATAAATATAAAATTAATAAAATCTTTATTTATTAATATTCCTCCACGTTGAGCAGAAAATAAGAGGAAATAACTTTCACTGTTAAATATATATATATATATATATATATATATATATATATATATATATATATATATATATATATATATATATATATATATATATATATAGCTATATATATATATATATATATATATATATATATATATATATTGAAGTGCCTCCCCATGTTTTCGGTTCACGAGCCGCCACTGATATATAGTGCTGTTACCTAAAAAGGCCCCACCCATTTTTGTTATGCAAAAAAGACCCACCCTGTATCTCCGTATATATAATGTGTAGAGCGAAAAAAAATTTGTGGACCGATTAACCCCATTGAGTATGCATGTTTAAAGGTGTTATAATGGTTCAAATTCGATTTTTTGAATTTTAGGAATTTTATGAAATTTTTCAAAAATTTCACCTACCTTTTGAAGATTGTGAGTGACCATTTTTGTACTTTTCCAGTCAATACTGCATTAAGAACTTTATAAATTATATTAATATTGAATTAAATTGTTACTCCCTTGCAAAAGGTAATCCCACAACAAATTTCAAGAAATTTGGTGCAGCAAATTAACACACAGGTACCATGGAAAAAGACTATACAAAAAGGGCCCCCCTTTTTTTGAATGAAAATTGGCCTGTATATGTGTTATAACGCCTAACAACATGGTATATTGTTTTTTTCTTTTAGTATATTGTCTAAAAAAGCAAAAAAAATTTTTTGTAAAAAAGGCCCACTTTTCATAAATGTTATCTTGAAAAAAAAGGCCCATCTTTATTTTAACCCTTTTTGTATATATATATATATATATATATATATATATATATATATATATATATATATATATATATATATATATATATATATATATATATATATATATATATATATATATTTTAAACAGATATTATATACTATTATATATATAATTTAAGTAATGTCAACAGAATTAAAAATTTGTTGGACAACAACATTGACACCTGCAGGGAGAAACTCTTGCTGTCAATTTCACTGAGCCTAAAAGGATGTTCTACATTGGCAGGCTCAAACAAGTATTTTCACCTGATGAGGGGAAAGAAATTGACAGCATAGAATTCCATTTCCTCGATTTTCGAGGTAGTGGAATGTACGTTTCTAAAACCATCAAAATTTGAAATTGTGCCAGTCTCACAGGTTTTCTTTGGGCCTATCAACATCACCTTTGGTGATGTTGATAGTAGAAGCCTACAAACAGCAGTCTGCAGGCTACAACCTACTGTATATTGTAACGAAAACAATTGATTAAATATAAAAGAAAGGTAGTTCTGCTATTTTATAAATCATAATCATAAATGAAATATTTGTTTAATTTCAAGTATCCTCATATTTGAAAAACGAAAATACTCTAATGAAATATTATATTAGCCTCTGTATATTTTTAAAAATACATTTAATGAAAAAAACGAAAAAAAACTAAAAAAAAACATGAAAAAAACATGATTTGAAAAAAATGTTTTTTTTCCCAACCCTAGTTAGGTTAATAGTGATGTAACAGTATCCAACTCCTGATAGAAATTTTTTGCCATTTCAAAATATCTCGGCTCCAGCCAGATATTATTTTTAATATCTGGCCTCCAATCTGCCATATCTATCTAAGTTATTGAACATTCCCCCCCCCCTAAAAAATCTGAATATTGAGTTTCATATAGAATAGTGATGGGACAAATCCATAATAATTTCTGATTCCCATGCTTAATGCCTAAAGTAGCGATACATTGTTTGGGACAGATACTTTTTTTTTCTTATAATTATTATTGTTAATTAAGTGATATATATAACTTAATTCAGTTTTAACTCTGGCAATATATATTTTGTGTAGGCTAAATCAGTTTTGTTGATATCCAGGGTATTTCAATCATTTCCTTACTTAAAACATTTACAAATATATATATAAATATTTTTATATATTCTAAAGTTAAATGGTAAAAGCATTTTAGGAATTTAAAAAAAAAAAAAGTTATAAAATATAAAAAAATATTTAATTGAAACATGAAATTATAAAATTTTCTTTTTTACAAAAGCTGAAAATATAATAAAATTAAAAAAAGAATGTGATGGAAACTAAAAAATATCTTCAAGCACAAATGAAATTACTACTTTTTCTTTTCCATAAAAATAAAAACCAATGAAAATTTAATAAAAAAAATTTAACCATTTTTTTTTTATGCAATTAATATTAATTAGGAATTAAAGTTTAATATTTTTTTTTTTTGTCCTTGCATTCATATTGAAAATAAAATATTTTCAAATTCACATCTCCAATGCAAGGATCCAGTTTCTTTTATGAGAATAAATTGTACCTCATACTATTAAAAATCTCACCTATGAATTATGGATGCTCAGCCAAATATTTTAGTAGACCATTGTTTAGTTTTTAAAACTATCTTTATTATTACAAAGTCATTGTACTAGATTTGTAAAAAATCGCTTAAATTTGGTGAGGCACCGGAGGACTGGAAAACTTCATACATTGTGCCTATTTATAAGCAAGGTAGCAAAGTAGATCTGGGAAATCTTAAATCTATGATTGTAAAAGTTTTGGAAAAGCTATTGAGAAAAATTTGGATGATGATAAAATACTGTGACTGCCAGCATGGTTTTAGAAAGGATAGATCATGTCAGACAAACCTTTTAGAATGGCTGGGGGAGATCCAGTTAATATTATATATTTAGGTCAGCAAGGTCATTCATAAGGTGACCATGAAAGTTATATTCAGAAGTTATCACAATGAGGTGGGGGTGCATGGTTGGATTAAAGAGTGGTTAAGAAATCATGATAGTGACTATGGAACTTATCTGGGGGAGAGACATGGTCCAATTTACCTGGGAATTTCAGTAAGCCTGTTATGATTGTTGACTAAGAGCAATATTCTGGGGGGGGGGCTCATGATTGCCCCCTCCCACTAGTTATACCTATATGAGGAATAGAAGGCAGTGTGTACTACTGAATGGCATAAGTCATCATGGGGAAATGATGAAGAGTGGTGTCCCACAGGGTTCATTGCTGGGTTCACTATTGCTCAATATATATATATATATATATATATATATATATATATATATATATATATATATATATATATATATATATATATATATATATATATATATACCAGATATATATATATATATATATATATATATATATATATATATATATATAAAATATATATATATATATATATATATATATATATATATATATATATATATATATATATATATATATATATATATATATATATATATATATATATATATATATATATATATATATATATATATATATATATATATATATGTCATTCCAAGCTCAGATTGATAAAAAGAAATTACAAAATTTTTCATGTCCTCCAATTTTCTTTAAAATTAGAATGCTTAACTTCTTTTAGATTTTGTTGGTCTTAGGTCTCTAGCTCATATGGTTCCAGAAATATGACCCTCCAAATTTGGTCAAAATGGAATATCTTGGCTCCTATAGCACTTGCATGCATCATATAAATACCATTTAAAGATTTCAAATTGTTCTTCAACATTTATTCTCTGCAATTTTTTCATAAGGGTTAAAATAAAAAAAGTTGACTTATATTACTTTAGAAAAAGTTATATTTTGATTTTTTAAACTTGGGACATGCATTGGTATTCATTCGTGCTTAAGTCTACCTGATGGTTATCCTTGGTATATGCTTAATTTGGAAACTATGCATATACATATATACAATGGCACATATATCTCAATTCTATCTATATTTTCATTTTTTTCATGCCTATGCTTTTTCTTATATAAATTTCTATAGATAGAAAAAAGTGATACCAAATATATATATATATATCATATATATATATATATATATTATTACGTGTGCATGCATATAATACATTCACAAATATTTTTAAGGCGTGTTAATATATATATATATATATATATATATATATATATATATATATATATATATATATATATATGGTATAAATAATCCATGATTATATTTACAAATATTTCATAACCCTAGTAATTAATTCTCGCCATTTAAAATATAATAATAAATAAATAAAATAAAATTTATTTATAAATAAATTTACTTAATATAGGTAAATAAATAAATTTTCTGGGTGCATATAGTCAGGCAAGATACATCTTTTATTACTTTGATAATTATTTTATATACAATAAAATTTTTGGTAATAACTTCCAAAATTTTTATTTCTCAAAATTTGTTCCAAGGCATATCCAAAACTACTGCATAGCTATACAAAAAAAAAAAAAAAAAAAATGATCTAAATACAAAATGTACATCTTCCATGACTACTGTCAAAACCGTCCCCTTAGCAGTTTTAAGATTTTGAGACTGATTCCTTGAAATGTAGTTCGAGCTGAAAGATAAGTGATTTTTGTTGCCAATTCTACAATGAAATCAAGTATCAACCGTTTTGTATCAAGTGATGCATGATCTATTTGTACCCACTGCTTAAATTCAACTGTTTCTTCTGGATCAAAATCATTGTAAACCTGTGAGAAATGTCTCTAGTGAAATTTTGCCAGGACATTTGCCACATCGATGAAGCATGCAGTATTTTGATTCTATGTCACATACAGTTTTTGAAATAAGTTTATAATCTTCTTTAATAATGCTACTTCCAAGCATCAGCTTTACATTTTGGTGAATTTCACACACGCAAACTAAGTGCATTCCAGATGAGCCAACTGTTATACACCATTTTGATCTTAATTCGCACTACTTTGAAAACCCCACCTCTGGACCAAATTTACTATTTTAAGTAATAAACATCCTCAAATTGCCAAGTAATAGGCACTTTTGTTTCTGGACTTTTTCATTTGCAATTCTTACTGAAACTTCTTTTTACCAGGGCAAAGATGAATTCATCATCATTGAAAAAATTGACAACACAATTTTGTATATCTGCAAACAAAATTCCCCCCCCCCTCCTTTTTTATGGGGAACTACCAAGACCCCACCTTATAGCTTTAATTTTCTAGCTGTTTTACCATCTTTGTGAAACAAAATTTGGTCATTGTTTTAATAGACCAACTTTTGGGTGTTAAAATCAGAATCTGCAACTTTTCTGCATGATTGGTTGCCATTGTTAATTTTGTTTTAAGCTCTTTCAAAAGATCTTCTAAAGACAATTTTGACAAATATTGAACAAATTGCTACCCTTTGCAATATGTGAAGGATTAACACCCCTAGCAATAGCAATTTTTTTTTGTTTAACAAATCTTGAACCTCAGTTCTTTACTTTTTGCATATCCTTCACAGTTTCATTTACTAACCCTGTGAAATTTTAAAGAAGGAACACCAAGGTTAGTGATGTTGATGGTGGTAATAAAGGGCTTGTGGAAGGCAATTCTAATATCCTTTTAACAATTTGGGCAAACTTTTTGACCTGGCAAAATGTTCTTGTATGTAAATGTCTTAAGCTTGTCAGCTACTGTGACATTTAGAGCTCTTAAGCTTTTTTCTTATATGATAGTTTTGCTTCTCAAGTGGATTGCAGCAATATCTATGTAAAAATTCAAATTTGAATAAAAATTCCTATTCATGATGATAACAGTTGAAGAATGGTCAAAAAATTTTCAACTAGTAGGCAAATGAGACTTGAGTTCTTCTAAAATCCAACAGTACAAACAGATAGTCTTCTGTTAATTAATCTATGTAAAAATTCAAATTTGAATAAAAATTCCTATTCATGATGGTAACAGTTGAAGAATGGTCAAAAATTTTCAACTACATTTAGCCAACAGGTTTTGGTGACTTTACTCTACTAGTCCTTTTATTAGTTTTAAGCCCTTCTTGGTTACTAAAAGTTGGCAAATGAGACTCGAGTTCTTTTAAAATCCAACAGTACAAACAGATAGTCTTCTGTTAATTCTGAATCCATTGTACTCGAGAGTTTAATAAAAAAAATTTATACAAATGATTATTTGTAATGCTTCTGCTTGACTTCACAATTTGATAAACAAGTTTCATGCAAAGAAATAAAAACACTTGAGATGAAGAAACAGCAGGTTAATTAAGAATAAATGACAATTTATGATTGTGCAAAAATAGAAACCTTGGAATTTATTTAGCAACAATGTGATGTAAAGGGAATGTCAAACAACAGAGTGGACTTAAATGTGTTTTAACACAGTTTAGTGACAGAAATATACTGATGCCATAACTGTAATGTCATGAACATATGTTTGTGTAATCATAGAATTTGCATTATAAGATGATACTGCATGAAATATTTACCAAATTTTATGCAAATTTTTTAACCTTGAAGGGGATTCAAGGGGCCCCTATTTCTTAGGGAAATAGGTCCAGGACCTAAAATTTGGCATATCTTAGTGTCTAAGGCATAGGAACATGTGTACCAAATTTTATTAGAATTGAAGATGGTCGAGTGGGGAGCACTGGTCCACTTGACCCTTTTATGAAGGATAAGCTGATAAAAAAAAAAAAAAAAAATGCAGTTTTTCCTAAATAAAATTAAAACTATTTGTCCTAGAATTTTGATCCTTGTCTTATTTTACAGGAAATACTTGAAGTTTCACTTTCACCTTCATCTTCTACAGCATCAATGAGAAATGGACATCCTCGAGATATTGAGCCACTATGGCAGGCTGGACCCAGAGATCTGCCAAAGAGATTATTTCAAAACTTTTTTTCAATATCCATTAGGCCCAAGCAGTCTAGTAGATGTTCTGCGTCATCAATTGTGAGAGAGGGAGGGAGCATTATGAGTTTTATATTTATATCCCAGAAGGGAGGAATTGTGCCC
>JABUQX010019670.1:75000-97500 GCA_015478945.1 Trachelipus rathkii
ATGATGCAGCCAAGGCTATTTTGCAGTTAAATAACTTAGGTGTCCAGCACAAAAGAATCAAAGTATCATATGCAAGACCCCCTGGTGATGATATCAAAGAAACCAATCTCTATATTCAAAATATACCCAGGTTGGCATCTCATTGGAACAGGAGATTTTTTTTTTCTGTGTTATATCAAAATTTTTACTTTGAAATAATCCTTCCCAACGTTTTTCTGCAGGGCGACCTTCTCCTAATTTTTTTTTTTTTTCCTGATTTAGATCATATTCCTTAGATCAACTTCATAGCCTATTTACACGGTTTGGTAACATTGTTCAGAAAAATTTGCTTAAAGATAAAGTGACCGGATTGCCACGAGGTGTTGGGTTCATAAGGTAAGTTTATTATTTTTATTTTTTTTTGTTTAAAATCTAGATGCTTTGTAATTTGAAATAGTTTACAAGATAGGCTAGTAATTAAAGTTGATGAAAATTTTAAAAGGGTATGTAAATAAGAAAAGAACTTATAATAAAGAGAAATGATATAAGAACTCGCAGGAAGCAAAGAGGATTTAAGTAATAATGAAGATTTTTTATATTCGTAATTGATAAATTTATAATAAAAAATTGAAAATAATTGGAGTAAAGGAGGAAACTTGATAGGAACATGGTGGAGAAAGTTTTAGAAAAAGTAAAATGTGTGGAAATTTAATTTGCACAAGGAGAGAAGCAAATATGAGAATTCATATAGGACGAATATGCAAAAAGCATTTCTTAAGAATTAGTATTAAAGTATTAAAATTTTCTCTTAAATTATGTAGTAGATAGTAGATTTATTAATAATAGTAGAAGCCAAACTACTGAAATAGGTGCATTTGAGAAATGGTGTGTGGATTGAAGCTTGTATTAGTAGCATATGATAAAAATGTGGAAGAATTCTGAAATGGTAGTTGTTTTAGGAGAAAAAAAATATCTAGAAAATAAATACTCAATAATTCAGTCATAGAATAGTGTTTTTATTTATTGCACTCTCTTATGTGTTTACTATGTATTGATCACGCACGATCATACTCGTTTATTGCGACTAAACCGCACCTTATAACATAAGCACAATATTCCTTCTAGTTCTAGGATGTAGTATCATAATTGACAATTAAAAGACGAACATGATAGAGGCTGAAGATGTTTAACAAGTACCATATGCTAATCATCATTTTATTATGATTGATTAGTAGAGCTGTTAGTAGTTATAACGTGTGTGGTGGAAGTGAGTATGAATGTGTCACAGACGTAGATTATTTTCTCTTCTTTCTCTCTTATGATTTATTCATTAAAAAGTTATCATAGATTTTCTTGATTCCATGATATTCAAAATATGTAATGTTGGATATGGTTTAAAGTTAGTTAAATATTTTCATTGTCTTCTTGTTCTCTGTGCCTTGATTCTTTCTTTATACAATAACATTCTGTAGATGCGTCAACTCTATATTGGTGGCTCTTAAACTAGGCGGCAAATTGTTTTTAAGTATTTAAAAATAACAGTGCGCATTTGGATTATATTGCTTTCTACCTCACTGAGCATCAGCAGTTTCACTTGTTTGTGCACCAATAAGTTCAGTGACCATCAGTACCTCTCTTCTTGTAACGTATTTCTTATGATGTTTTTTTTTTTAACAATAAATGAATGGTCATTATTATGAGTAGAAACTTGATTATGAAAAAGCTCTTTCAAAACTCGATTTATTTATTCCATGAAGATGGAAAATTCGCTGTTAAATTTAATGTCTATAAAACTGAAAGAAATATCAAAACAGAAGTAATGACCTCTAAATATCCTTCATTATATTAAGATGTATACTATATATAATATACAATTTATATATGGATATACAGATAATTATATATATGATATATATATATTTGTTTATTATATATCTTTTATTATCGTAGATGTTGGAATTAATGTATATAATTTAATATATTTAATATAATATAGTATATTATATATATGCGAGCAAATGAAGATAGGCAATTGTAGCAGTCCAACAAGAAGTATCGTGGCATGTGCTAAAGTAGGGAAGTCAAGAATGTTAGAACATGACAGTGGTGAATGAAGAAGGTGATGCAAGCGCCGTTAAAAGTAAAAAAAAAGTGTGGTTAAAGTACTAAAAGCATAGATTCATTACAATTATTTCAATAGAAGAAAATGGTGTCTTATATAAAGAGGAAAAAGAATACTAAAAAGGTGCATACGTAGAAAAAAGAAAGGAAATGAAGAGAATTGGAAGTGAGGAGTTAAAAAGGTATAGGGAACAACCACTATAGTGTGCGGGTTAGCATTGAGCATGAGAGTAAGGAGAATGTGCCTATAGAATAATGAATAGGATGGTGCTTGTAACGATGAAAGTGGGTGTAAGGAGTTGTGGAAAGAACAATCTTCGAAAATCTGGTATAATATTGGCAGTAATGAAGAGGTGATAGTGAATGTATGGTGGGTTTGATGGTGCAAAAGAATAGGTATTGGATAAGGTTTATAGCAAGAGGAGGTAAGGAGTAGACGTGAGGGAAAGTTGAAGGATATTATAAGAATGAGTAGCTATATGAGATAGATGAATACTGCGTGAATGTCAAGAAGCGGGAGCGAGATGGTGAGTGAGTTGGATGAAGTTTTTATAATAAATCGGTTGTATGGAGGGTATTAGTCGTAGATTGGAGAGAGCTAGTAATAGTATCCGTCTTATGATAAAGGATAAAGGAGATAAGGTGATACTGGTAGAAGGATTTATTAGGGGGAATTAGTGGTATCTGAGTGGTTTAGTAAGATAGTGTCTGCTATTTCGAAAGAGTGCGTCGAGTGACTGAAGGATTGAGATTGGTGAAGAAACAAGGTGCGTTTAGGATTGGTAGAGGTGATGTTTGGATCAAATCTATTTACATTTAAACAATTAGATTAGAAAAATGAGGGAGAAGAATTCAAATTTCAGTATTTAGGTTTTATGGTTATGGAATGTGCGATGATAGGATCAATAGGTAAGCTCTATGGCAGTGTATGGTTCTGAAAGAATTGAATTCTAAAAGTTCCTGTCTAAAAGCACGACTAGTGGCAGCGTGTGTAAGATAATATGGAATCGCGTGTCAAACATTGATTGAGTGTAAATACGTAAACTAGCGAGTGAGGCAGGTTGGTATGGTCTCCTTGGTTATTCAATTTGTATATGGATGGGGTTTTGAAAGAATAGATGATGGGGGTAGCGCAGGAAATTGGTGTAGTAATGATGAGAGAATGAGATAAGTATGAGGGGTGCGGTCTACGCTGGCATATATTGCGATTGTATATTGGTTTTGTGTGCGAATTCTGAAGATGATTTTAGAGGAATTGGTAGAGTAGATTTGCAGGGTGTGTAAAAGGAGGGGTTTGGAAGTGAAGTAAATCTAGATAAGAATAATGGTTTATGTTGTGTGAGACAGTCTCTCATTGTGAAGTTTATGTTAGATGAGTGAGTAGCGGAACAAGTGTCTGAGTGTTTAAATTTAGCGTATAATTGATGAAGGGAACGGATGAGCAGAGAGTAGTAGAAAGTTGTGAAGCAGGAAGGTTGCTGGTGCAATTTAATCGTTGGGATGTAAAATGGCTAAGTCTTGAGTGCGCTTAGGTTCTGAGGGTATGTTGTTACCTTGGTTATTGTATAGTAGTTGTAATATGGTCTGGAATAAGGAAGTAAGATCTAAAGTTCAATGTGTTCAGATGGACAATCTGAGAGCGATGCTAATCTGAGAAGAATTAATAAAATGAGGAAGAGCGTTTTAGAGAGTGTGTGGTGTTGTGAAGAAAAGGGGTAAATGAGAGAATAAAGAAAAGTATGTGAAGATGTTTGGTTCATGTGGAAACGCGATGAATTGATAGATTCGGTTGTTAAGCGGAGATGCTATAGTGGTGAGTGTGTGGGCAATCGTCCGACTGGGAAAAATGGATTAGTGGATCGAGGTCCAAGTAACGAAGTCTTGAAGAGAGAAATGTGAGTTTTGTCAGAGGTGAATTAAAGGTGCATGATAGGAGAGAATGCGGTTTGTTATGGGGCGTGGTTGTTGGCCCACCTGGGCCAGGGATGAACCCTTACATTGATCGAGTTTACCATTAGTGAGGGCCCTCGCGCGTGGGTGATCCCATGAGAGCTCTAGTGGGAGTTTCTGTCTGTTGACGAGTTTTCAACTAATTAATGGACAGAGGGCGGTTAAGCTGGGCTTTTGCGTTTGTCGACCATTTGTCACATACTCTCCTACTTGCTTTTCTTTCCGATGCTTGTAGCGCACCTTTACTCCCAGTCTTGGAAGTAGATTGGGGTGAAGAAAGAAGAGTAGTTATATGAAGTATTATTTATCACTTGATAAATATCTCCCCCTTTTTCTTTTTTTCCCCTAAGCACTAAGGGTTAAGCGTACGCAACATGCACCGGAGGCAGAAAAGTAGTAGAAGAATATGCACATAAGTCGAAAAGAAAGCCCCAGATCTTACCACCCCCTTATATACCTATTAGAAAAACTCGTCCTGTCAGAAAATCCACTCTAGAGCCTTTCACGGACCGCAGCGGAACCCTCACGTTATGGTGATACCATCAGTGTAGTTCATTCCCATGGTCCCAGTTGCCCACAATCCATACCACCTCACTAAACCCCGCACATTCACTCCTATTTCACCTTTATTCTCGCCTCTGCCCAAACTCACATTTCTTTCATGCAGACATTTCTTTACTGACTCAATTCACTTTTTTCTTTTTTTGTTCCCCAGCGGGTCGATTCCCAGACACACTCACCACTTATACATCCGCTTGACCAAACGACTGATCATTCATCCTTTCCACATGACCAAACGCTCTCAATGTACTTGTTTATTCTTTCATTCCCCTTTCTTCCACACTACATAACTCTCTAATACGTTTTCATTCCTCATTTATCAGATTCTTTTCATTTACAAAGCACCTAACACGCCCTGAAGATTGTCCATCTGAACACATTGGACTTTGTATCTATACCTCTTCCAGACCATAGTTCTCGACTTTATACATTTAACAACAGGTAGACAACATACCCTATGTAGACCCTAGTGTACTCAAGGATTTAATTGCTTTACATTCACCACGATTTAATTGCACCCAGGCCACTTCATGCCTTCACACTTCTTACTTACACTCTGTATCATCCGTTCCCTTTTCATCCAAATATGTACTATTTGTGTAAATTCAGACCCTTGTCAAGCTGCTCACCATCATAGCATACTTCACACTGAGGACTGTGTGACCTCACTCACAACATAACCTTACTCTTTCTACGTTTACTTTCAAACCCCTCTTTTTACACACCCTGCCTTAAATCTCTCTACCAATCCTCTTACTCTCTTCAGATTCACCACACAAAACAAATCATCCCTCATATAATAGTAAGGCACCCTCCACTCACCCCTTTCCATCATTCTAACACCATTTCCTGCCACCCCCATCTCTAATTCTTATATAGTTTACACCATCCATTAACTAAAAATGGCATAACCAAAGTGGACATAAACATCTCATGCTCAGCTCCTTGCTAATTTATTAAACCAATCTATGCTGTTTTGGACACATGCGTTTTTCGCGTAAACACGCTTCTCTATCGCCATACATACTTTTGATTCCATTCAGAAGCCTACCACCAGCACCATATATTACTAACACCTGCCATAGAGCTTCCCTATTAATCTCTGCAGCTTGCTCAAGTAGATAACAACATAGGAATGATTGCGTTTTCTGAGTATTTTCTCAGCTTATTTCAATGCTAAATTGATCTACCAATCCCTCAATGTGTCACCATCTTCTAAAGCACCTTATTCTTCATCAGTCGTCCCTCAGTCATCGACGCACTCTTTCAACCCAAAACACCTAGCCACTATATCTTCCCTACAACACCAGATAAACTAATTCTCCTATAGTTCTCAGTTCCCCCTATCCCCCTTACCCTTAAATAAGTTATTATTACTGATCTTTTTCAATCCTTCGAACTGACCCCTCCAGCAAAACTCTAGTTAAGCATAACTCCATATTCCGTTCAATCACCACTTCTCCTCCATTCTTCGATCATAAATATCATTTACAGTAATATTTTTATACCTGCAGGTTTGCCATCTTCAGCTTTCTCACTCTAACCCATTACCTTTCTACCTTACTAATTATCTCATCCCAAAATACTTATTTCTTCTTGCACCATCAAACGTACACACATTCACTACCACCTTCATTACTGCCAATGTTTGCAGGTGTTCGAAATATTCCTTCCACACTCTCCTCACAATGTGTTTTCTTCAGTCACAAAAGCACCATCCCTATTAATTTGTTCTTTGCATTATTTCCTTGACTCTCACTCTTTAACTTTCACGCCTTCCTTCCAGAAGAGCTTCTTATCCCCTTGTAAGTCCCCATTCACCTCCTTCCAAACTGTTCGTTTACCTCATTTTTTCCTCCTTACGTATCGCAGCTGTAGTCTTCCTTTTTCTCCTATATAGTTACCATACACCGTTCTTTTGATACTGCCTCATTGTATTTAGCAACATGCAACCCAAGCCTCTATTTATTAAATTTGACACCTCTTGCATTACCCTGTTCATTCCACAACTCGCAATTTGACATTCTTACTTCTTACTTAGCACACTCCTATAGTTAATATATAGATATATATATATACTATTATATATAATATATAGTATATATTATATATTATATATATAGTATTATATATAATATATATATATATATATATATTATATATATATATATATTATTATATAATATATATGATTAGTATATATATATACTATATATATATATATATATATATTATTATATAATAATATATATCATATAAAATAATTATTATATAATATATATATATATATATATAATATATAAATATAAATATTATATATATATATATTATATTATTATATAATTATATATACATATATATACTATATATATTTATATATATTTCAGAGGTGGGCACCCCGCTCATTGAGGGTAGTCCTCTAGCGCCACCTCCGCACCTCGAAAACGTAGTCCGCAGCGCACCTCCGCACCACCTATTCAGACCATCAACGCTCCCGCTATCGCAAGAGTCCGCACGTCCGCACGTCCGCACGTCTTCCACTATATGGGCGACTTCACAAAAGCGTTTTTAATATTAAATATAAATAGTATTATATCCTTACAAAAGATTATTTATAATATTATATTGAAAAATTGAATTAATTATTTACAAAATCTCAAGATTTTCCTCATTCCTCCTCAATGTTCTTCGTCATAAGAACAAGATATCCATATTCCTTTTTCAAAAAGATTACGGCTGCCTCAACAATTAAAACGCTAGTTAAGGCTGACCTCTTGCCCTCAAAAATTTCCCCACCAGTACTAAATATTTGCTCTACAGCAAGCAGAACTAGGGGGACGTGTAATATATTTTATGAAGAAGTTTCATTGTTTCAGAAAACGCTGAAAGGAGATGATTAAATTGATGAGAGGATTTCTTTTGTTAGTTCGCTTCCGCAGGTCCATTGCTAATTTAAGTCCTCACCTAAATACATTCTGCCCCTTCTGAAATTTTTTGACCACCCTGTCCACCCCATAAGAAGGTCTATTTTCGTCCAAGACTTTAGTAGATTTTTTAGAATCCATGAAAGCCTCGACGCTGCAGAGTCGATGCTAATGTACGTATCAGCTCGGTTAGCTATGTATCATATTAATATATATATTCATATATAAGTATTTAGTATATACTATATATATATATAGATAATATAATATATATATATAATAACATAGTATATATACTACTACTATATAATATATATTTAAATATCTCCGAACACCGTAGGCATTCTGGTTTCGCCCGCCGTCCGCCACATCATTTATATATATATATTATATACATAATATATATAGTATACTATATATATATATATATTATTATATAATTAATAAAAATATATATATATATATTATAATATTATATATATATTATATATTATATATATAAAACTAAATATATTATTAATCAATTCTGTGTAAAACCCAATATATATATATATATTATATATAATAATAATTATATATATATATAGTATATATATATATATTATATTATATATATACTATATTAATATATATATATAACTTAGTATATATATATATATATATATATATATGGGTTTACACAAAAATCGATTTAGATATTGCCTAGTTATTATAGCAATAATACAATAATTAATTAAAGTTTATAGATGAGGGTAAAGCCATTCAGTCTATAAAACCAATTTAAATGTTATTTATTATAATATGGTTCCAATTAAGGAAGTTGAGATTGGTTTGAAATTTAATTATTGAAAAACAATAAGTCTTAGACTAGAAGTATTAATTAGTTATAAACTTAAAATAAAAAATTATATTTCTTTATTATAACCAATAAGGAATAGTAAACTTTCATTTTTTCAAAAAAGGTGCGGACCAAAAGAGCGAACTTTTATTTTATCCTCACGTTGCAAGTCCGGCTAATTTATCCTGACGGACTCCGCACCTCCCTAGTCCGCACCTATTCTTTAATTGGTAAGTCGCTCGGGAGCGGGACTAGCGATTAGCGGACTAAAGAGCGGAAGTGGCCCACCCCTGATATTTTACATACATATACTTTCTCCTCGCACTTACTAACAACTACTTCTTTTATTTGCGTCCAGATTTGTTCAATTTCATCTTGCTCACATTCAAATGATTTATTTTCAATCTCTCTCACATACTTTTCCTTATTGCCTTGTTCACTTAACTTCTCGCTCTTAATTCTTCCAACTTGCTTCTTTTTTCTTTCCTCTCCACCCTGGGCCCCTCTAACTTAATCTTACAAAAAACAAAACATAATGATTTTAAATTCCCATTCCAACCCCCTCACTGATTTAAACATCCATCACATACTTCAACATCTCCTTCTTCACAAACACAAAATCAATAAAACTTTTCCCTTCGATACCATCTCTACCTACACCAGCTCTAGTTAACATATAAATACTCTTACGCTTGAAGAAATCATGGAAATCTTCATAGAAGTCAATCGCCTTCCTACCATTCTCATTTTCTCCCGTCGCCACAAAGTCACCTGTTATATAATCCCTTTTTTGTTCAACTATCCAACTATTGCGGTCGCCCAACACAATCAGTCTGAAGCTTCTACTCACCCCCATCCAAAACTCATTCACTTATCCCAGAAAGTCGCACTCTCCTCAACCTAACCCTCAGATAAACCATATGTTACAACCACTCATACCTTGACCTTTTCAAACCTAGGTTTAACCAGTTGAATTCTGGTACCCACATAAACAAAATCCACGATAGCTTTGTGCCACCAGTCATTCATCAAAATCCCTTCTTTCCCCCTCTCATTCCTCTCCATTCCATCACATACACATTTCACACATCACAACTCTACTTCACCGATTCCTTTTCATCTTTGTCAGATCACAGTAACTCTTCCTCTCTTTTTCTCGCCCTTCTTTTTCTTTTTGTGAATTGGAGGGAAGTATACTCCCGTTTAAGAAGTGTGGATATGAGTGGTCCAGTGGAATATATATATATATATATATATATATATATATATATATATATATATATAATATATATATATATTATATATAATATATATATATTTTATATATATATATATATATATAAAGTGTGTCTTGACCTTATCTTATCTTCCTTCCAAAAAAAGTGCTTAAAAAACAAAATAAGTCAGAAAACTATTATCACTTACCATTAAATTCAAAACAAATAAAAATTTTGATTGATGAAAAAACATTTAAATTTATTGGTTGTTGAACACTCAAGGAATAATATGGGCATTGTTATGGAGCTCTGATATATATATATATATATATATATATATATAATATATATAGTATATAATATATAATACTAATATATATATATATATATAGTATATATATATATTATATATATATAAAATTATATATATATATATAATATATATATTATATATATATAATATATATATAATATATATATATATATATATAATATATAATATATATATATTATATATATAAATATTTATATATATAATATTATATAATATATATATATATTATATATATATATACTATATATATATATATATATATATATATATATATAATATATATGATATATAATAGTGAGTGGTTGTGTTGTTGTGTGTGTGTGTGTGTGTCGTGTGTGTGTGTATGTGTTGTGATATGTGCATATGTGTGTGTGCGGTACGTGTGGGTGCGTGCTGTTGCATGTGTTTTTGCATGAAATAATGAACTACATGCATCTTTTAATATTAATATTACGTATTTTTCTCATTCTTACATGGTCGAAGGTTGTTACTCTATAATCTTTTAGGGAAAAAATACTTAAATACTAATCTTTCTTGTTCAACTCTACTGATGGTACTCATTAAATACCTTTTCCACTATTTCTACTCTCTCTAAATTCCAACCTCACATTTGTCAGCGTTTGTTTCATTAAAATAAATATATAAACATGCTTCATTCCAAAATATTAGGTCTCTGTTCTAGTTTTAATAATCCATAGTTTGTTTCTATTGCAACATAGCAATAATAATAATGAAAACTTGAGATCATTTCCTTCACGTTTGGAAATAAAAGTATATCCTTAATATCCAGTCATTCTTCTTATTCTTTTTCTTTTTGAACATTTATTTCATTCCCCCTTTTGACCAACATCCATATCTTAATAACCACAGCTTTCTATTTTCAACCACCCAACTTCTACTTCTCTTTATTTTTAGCCCTGCAACTTCCCATTTCTTAATTACTGCATTAAACCTCACCATTTTACTTTTGAAATATTAGCTATTTATATAGTAATTTTATAAATCCTTTTTAGGATTAATCTTACGTATCATTATTATAAATTAAGGGCCAATGATGAGCTTAAAAGGCTTTTTATTAAGCTGTATATATTTGTCTTTAACCTCCGATAGCACAAAAAAAGATTTGAGCAAATAGCCCAAATTCATTGCTTTTTTTGTATATGCATTGCGCATCCAGCAAATATCTCATTCTTACTTTATTTCATGCAATTAAATTTTATTGCTCTTAGTAAGCTATTAAATAAATTACTTAGTAAATTAGAAATAATTTTATTCCGTACCAATTAAAAGACGAGACATAATACAAATCTGTTAGTTTACATCGAGTTTTTTTTTCGCCTGTGACCTTTTAAGAGTAAGTCTTTCTGCATCGCCTTATTATTACTTATTATTATTATTATCATTATTATATTGATTATTCATTATTATTATATAATATATTATTATTATATTTTATTATTATTATCTATAATAATATATATATATATATATTATATCATATATATAAATATATATATATATTATATATACATATATAATATATTATATATACTATATACATACTATTTATATATTATATATATATTAATACTACTTAATATAATATATAAATATTTTTATTTTATTCCCCTTAATTATGGTTAATTATGTTAATATTGCCCTCCTTGTCGTTTTTCCCTGACAAACTAAAAACAATGGAAATAATTTTCATTTTCGTTAGATTGTTTTTATACTAATTAATATAAAACAAACTGATATAACCTAATTTGATACATAAGATTTTAACAGCAGAAATTGTAATGGTTTTATCATTTAATTTCCACCACTCAATATTTCTTCCTTTGTCGGTTCTTCCACCATTCTATTAATGTTCATATCAACCGATTAACCTTTTGTTCTATGATTTATATATACTATATATATATATATATATTATATATATATATAAATATATATATGCATAGTGTATTTTATAAATATATATTATATATATATATATATATATATATATATATATATATATATGTAGCTGTCATTGCAGCGTGTTTTTAAATTTTCTTTTGAACTTCTTTAAAATGTTCTGTAAAAATTATTTAAAAGCGTTTTCATTTCCTTTTTTTCACTTTTCTTGTTAATCATATTTTACGAATACCTTTCCTTACAATTTGCTCCTTCTTTCTTTATTAACAATTCACTCCTTCTTTCTTTCTCTTTCTATATTTTTATAATGACAGACACCCAATCTAGCACTAATACAAATTTTGTTTCACATCTCTTGCTAATTTCCAATTTTCCGTTACAAATACACCACATCACATAAACAATACATCCCTCTCCCATTCTATATCTTCTCTCAAATCTGCTCTCATTTTAATTTCTTTATCCACATAATTCGATCAATTCTTAATTTCATTTTTCAAGTTTTATAGTCTGATACTAGTATCCTAGCTTGCTTTACACAGTAACTAGCATTTAATCACTTTCACTCGGGGAATATTTTATAACTTTTCCAATTCATGTCTTCTTACTATTTTCGACCATCGGTGTTTCATAAAACAGATTATTCATCTGAAATTTATGAAACTCCACCATTTTCCTTGTGAAAAATTCCTTTTGCTCGAAAATTTTTGATTAAAATTTCAGAACTGAAGTTATCTTTTAATGTTTAAGTATAGCTAAAAAACATACTCCAAAACTAAATCAAAAAAGTCTGAGAGAACACGTGTGAGTGATAATTTGTCAAACGATGTCGTATCGCTTCGCCTACGAATTTACATAAAAAAATCAAATTGTAAATAGCTAAAACCTATCATACGTCACATTCCTACATTTTTTCTGCAAGAAAAATAAACCTAGTTTTATTTTGTGTTTGATACAATTCGCGAACAATGATTTATTATATCCAATGAACTTCCATAACAAGTTTTAACGTAAGAAAGGAAGTTTCTCTTCCTACAATTACAAGTATAGCTCTTGTGCTATTGATTAAAGAACCTAACCTAAGATGAAAGCTGATGGCAGCAACTTCCAATTTTTCGATCAATATCAATCGACGCAAACTCCTATTCTTATAATATAAATATTATATATTATATATATATAATTATATATATATATAATATATATATATATATATATACTATATATATGTATAATATATATATATATATATAGTAATATATATTATATATACTTATATATATTATAGGTACGGAATTATATATATATATATATATATGCAGGTAACATCCGCATCCGCGGAGATCCGCACATATTAAAGATCCGCATCCGCATCCCGCGCTTTGCCCTGCGGATGTTGCGGGATGTTTATTGTCGAGATTTGATAAAAGATTCTATAATAAAAATAAATTAGATGAATCTGGAAAAATAAAATAAAATGTAATGGATTGAAGGCAATTCAAAAACGGCTTGATATTCCATATTTCTTTAATTGTTATGAAAGACCATTCCAACTCCGCTGCGGAATAGTACACTTCCATAGATGGGAAAAGAAGTATTGCTCAAAGAACTTTTTGTTGCTCGTACGCCAGTTCGTATTCCAAAGTTTAACATTCTTATAATTTTTTGGAAAAGTACATCATATCACCACTGCATTTGCTATTTATAAAAATTAAAAGAAACTTACCAAAAACACATGTGTGACAGGCTTCTGGTCTGCGCTATATTTGAAATCACCCACCAATTATCAATATCTATCGGTAGCCTCTCATGGTAAACATTCTTTTTTTTTGCAGCACATCCCTGAAATAGGGAATGAATAGTGACCGATAAAAGAGTAATATTATGATAAAATGACTTCCTAAGAAGTTATATAGCTCTTAGTTAGCTTAGAAGACTACTTACTCCGTCTTCTCTGGTACGTGGAGGCTTTACAATCTTTACAAATGACCAACCGACTTTCTCAACGATTCATTATCATATATTTGTCACAAAAGCATTCAGCATCGTGAAATAGTGATACACAATCTCGGTATATTTACGACGACTTTTACAATGAATCTATATAATCACAGAATAATTTCCTCTTATAATTCATATCATCGGAAAAGAAGATTATTGATACGGAATACACTCGCTCGGTTGTTCAGTGAAAAACGTTTAAGTGTACTGCAGCGAATCACTCTAGTGCATTCTAGACTCTCGGCCCACCCCCCCACTGAGTATAAACGAGCAAAACAACAGAAATAAATAATTGTTCTTGAAAGAAGAATAATACGTCGGATGCTTATTAGAGTCGACTGTCTTATTACAAAAGATAATTTAATACTGGAGATTATCTCATCTATTTGTTGCAAGAAATTTACTTATCTATAGTTACCAGTAGTGTATAGAAGAGTAACACATTGGCCATACCAAAAATGTATATTGCAAATGCATATATATGTAAAAACTATTCATATCAAGATAAATAAAAACGATTAGATTTTCAATAATGATGATCCCATCAGTTTAGGTGGTAAAAATTATTAACAATAAATAGTTTTACCACCTGAGTAAAATACTGCTAAGGAATACTCATTTACTAAATTACTACGAATATCAGTACTATAATATATAATTAGCCATACCTAATATATAAAGTGAGGAAAAAAAATGAAATATATACTAAGACCAACATTATACTTCTATACAAGTATAAATCTAAATATATACAGATTCCACGGATAGTAATTTTCTACCAGTCCAAGTTAAGTGATTGAGTAAGAAACCACGCTAATTTTTACAATAAATAGATAGGCAGTTAGCAAATGATTTTAGTGAAAATAACTAATCACCAAGGAGGAAAAATACGGAATCTATAAATTATATCAAATCATAAATGACTTAATCATATCATCAGTTTGTGGTAAGTGTTAATTATAAAGGCAAAAATATTATAGTGACCCCCCTCAATAATACAATATAAAATTTATTGGTATTATTTATATATTTATTTTATACCTCAACGCTTTTATAAAGTAAACTTGGCTAAATGGAGCAAATAACTGGGCTACTGTCCTCTCCAACTTATGGATATATGTTCCAACGTGTACTATAAATAATAGAGTAAGTTAATATATTATGACCTCAATATTGCATTAAAAATATGAATTAAGTGATGATGTTAAGGAAAAGGATAGACTAGGTAAATCTTCTCATCCTTTAATTCCCAACTATCATAGCAATGAGGGCGCAGTGAGATGAAGAACTAGAATATATACCGGTCCCTATATTGAGTGATCTCATAATTTCACAATTCTCTTCCATCCACAGAGTGAATATAAATTAAAAATATTAACACCAACAACGCCGAAGAGTGGTTAGCGCGCAACAAAACTAGCAAATGAGCGTCATCTCTATATCACATAGTAAAATTCTCTAGGTTCATTAATTCACTTAATTATTGATGTATGATGGAAATAGTGCTTAGTTTGAGGATGAATGTGACCAATATGGATTGGGTTCTTTACATGACGAATTTGGTTCACACGGGTATTCACCACCACGGTAACCCCTTGGAAACATTCAATACTTTTTAGATGAAAATTCAATGTTATTTACAAGTGAAAATTAGGTCTGTCGTAAAATCAATTCCTCCTCTGTTCACCTTTATTATATTTAAATTAAACAAAGAATTATAGGCCGTAAAATTAATTTATTCCCATGTGGAAAGTGATTTTGTTCCATTATTAATTGAACATGGATACTCTTAATTTAATTTTCAAAACCTGTATATTTAGAGTTGGGAGGACCAACACTAATCTGTGACCGTGTTGACCGGGTGCGCAACCCCACTAGAAGAGAAATTATTTTATTTTTTTTTTACTTCTGGAAGGGGAAACCGAAACTTCAACAAATACTAGGACTGAATAATATTGATATAAGATGTCGTTAAATTACTAAAATTCATGTTATGTAATATTTGGTCCTTCAGGTAACTCCTCATTAGTGTTTAATTGCGGGTATAAGGTACAGGGGGTTATCCAATTTATGGGACAAGTTTTATAAATTTCCTCAGTAAAAAAAATAACTAAGTGTTCCCCTTTAGTACGTATAACTGGTGGAATGGAAAAAAAATCTGTTTCCAATTATATATAGTAGGTTTGTGCAAAAAATTTAAATAATTTGATTGTTCCCTTTAGAAATTTTTCCACCTTAGAGATTAAAAATATAATAACACGTAGGAATTATGGATACGTATTAAACTAGTCATGCCTACTTACAGATATAATATAGGTCTTAAACTAATTTGAAGATTGGAATTTAGGCATTTTAATTGATTATAATAATCAATATATTATTTCTACGTTCAATTTCAAAATTCACAAGTGATTATCGTTTCCTTTATGTTACAATATTTTTAATTATGCTTTGAACCAAATTCGATCTTCTTGTCTCTATCCTATTTATTAAACAAAGGAATTTATAGGTTGGATTTAAATTTATCCCGGTGAAAAGCATTGCCCATAATCGATAGGCTTATTAATTTTTCAAATACTGTATTATATGCGTTATTGGCCATAATAATAATATTTTTGATTTTTTGGATTCCTTTTAATTTTATAAATCTACTTCTTATACAATATATCTTCGGTCTACTTATGTCTTTTTTCCTAGTTATTATGGTCGAAACCTGAGTAAGGTGGTTATTCATCCGTAGAAGTATGGGGCGCCAACGCGACGGTAACATACAGTAGAACGGGAGTCGCGTCAAGCCCAACAATCAGATGACAAGTATGAAAACCGATATATAAAATGAATTTTAATTTAATTCTCCGCGCGCGAAACCGAGAAACCTTCAAAATAACTCACGGAAAATAATTTGATAAGATTATTTAACGTTTAAATAAAACATAAAAATAATCTAAGTTCGATCTATTAATATGGAGGTCCTTTATTATGGTAAGCTTAGAGGACGGCTAAATTGAAAGTAATGGTGTCGTCTATCCTTTACAGAAAACTAACGTAATGATTTAATTTCTACCATATACGTAGGGTAGAAATATTAATAAACTTATACAGGAACATCAAAGTAAATTTAATAGATATCTATATTTCAATATTATATATCTATGATATTACGTATAACAGATAATATAAAAGTACGATAGTACAAAAATATATATCAGTATCTAAATTTATGTATTTATTATTTCTATAACTCTACTAGATAGGGACGAAATATAAAGTATGACTCAGTCGTTAAAATAGATAAGAGAAAATGTTTAATTCCGAAAAATAATCTATAACGGAATTAAACCAACACCCGATATTTTACGAAATCCTCTCGTATAGAATGTTTTCTGCGCCCTTCATTTCCATCAACAACCGTTTCGTTTTCTTCTCTGCCTTGAGAAAACTTCTTAAGGACGAGTAAAAATGTTTAATTCTTTCGTCGGCGTCTTTTAAAAAATTGAGTTCCTGAACGACGCTTATGACACCTCCGCCGCCCTTTTTAGCGCTAGTTTCTAAATTGTATTTTATACGCTCGAAATCGAATACGTCATCGCGCCACGAATATTGAACGTCAAAACTCGATCTATAAATTTCATCGTTATCATCGCAGAAGTTCTTCGCTAACTGCGCTTCCAATCCTACATTTTCGTGTTCGTCTAAGCTTCCGATAAACATTTTGAATAAAGGGAACGAATAATCTGGCGAGTCATCGTTATTCAATAGCGGATTTTTCGTTCGCACCAAAGAATAAATGTTCTCGTCCCCTGCCTCCTCTCGCCGCTCTTCTTTTTCTTCCTCTTCCCCCCTCGGCTGTTCCGCATCGTAAAACACGCCGCTGAGAAACGAATCGTCCTTTTCCACCGTTGAAGATTTCCTTCGCTGCGACGAAGGAGCCAAAGGTTCATTTTTATAATAGATATCGTGTTTGTAAATATGCTCCCTCAAGTAGGTTTTGGCAGCTAAAACTTCTGCGGATTCGTTCCCATCGCCGTATTCTCGCGAATTGAAAGATGCCTCAGCATGGAACTAAATAAAGATTAGGATATTCATCTCCAAATTTAACACTTTACTCAGAAAAAAGGAACCAATCCTAAAGATGGTCTGTCGCGATCTTAACAGGAAGTGGCCTAATATTTTTAAGTGAAAATGCTAACCGCTCGGAAGATCATATCAGATGCATCCGACCACAATTTGCACTCATAATTTTCCAATGATCTCGATATCTGTTAATCGGAAACCTTACGTAATAATTACGATTTAAAAAGGCCACTTCATGTAAGGCAAACAACAAAAAGTCGACTCTGTAAAGTAAAAATGGTATCCAGATCCAGATCGAAGCTCTGGAAGAATTTCAACATCTCTGAAGCGGTTATTAAATGACTATTGATCTTGGCCATCACACCGATTAGAACGGTATTTAAAATAATTAAGAAAATAAAAATTAAAGTGACAAACATTAAGAATTCTTCTGAACCATGTTAAAAGGACTGATCTTGAAAAGAAGTCTAGAACGTTTAACATCGCGCAAAAATCACTTCTCTTACAATTCGACAAATCATTCTTCTTTCTTCCTAAGATGTTACCGCTTTAATACTCTCGACATCACTCGATGCAGGAAATACTAGCAAAAATTGTTAATGAGTTTATTATGACAAGAATATATTCGATATTAGTAGAAGCGAAAATGAAACAATGTTCGTAGAATATAGTTCGTTACTCATCCAGTGCCTCCCCTTATATATTAAATTTACGTACTTTTAGCAATTTGGGATGATTAAAATAAAGTTATTACTCTAAATATATTTTTTATAATTACCCATCAAATGTAACAAAGCGAACACAACTACAACAATATATACAATATTACTTAATAAATAGTATAATATATAAAATAATAATATATAATTAATATAATTATATATAATATATTATATATAATAAATATATAGATTATATATTATATATATATATATACCTATATATAATTAATTAATATAATATACTATTATAAATATATATATATATATATATATAAAATATTCTAATGATATATTATATATATATTATATAGTATATATAATTATAAATATATAGTATAATTATATAATATCTAAATAATATAATATATATTATATATAATATTATATTATGTATATTATTATAATATAATATATATATATAGTATATATATTTATATATATATATAATAATATATAAATATATAATAATAATAATAATAATAAATATATATATATAACATATTAATATATATTAATATATACTAAATAATATCATATACTATAATATAATATATATATATAATCAATATATAATATCTATATTATATTAATACATATATATATAATTATATAGTATTTATAATAGATATAATATATATATAGATATATTAATATATATACTATTATATAAAATAATATATTAATAATTTATATATAATAAATATAAAATAAATATATATATATATTAATATATACTAATAATAATATATATATATAGTATATATCATATATAATATAATATAAATAATAATATTATATATATATATATACTAATATATAATATATTATACTTATAAAAATCGAACAATTAATAAAATTAATATCGACTGTTTTCAAATATAACAAAAATACTTATTGCAATATGATTCACCAAAAATTATAACGTGAATAAAGGATTTGACCTTTTCAATTAAACCAAAAATACGTGATTGAAAAATTTTTAAAAAATTTCCGCAAAATCCAAATGTTTAATAGATATTATTATCTATATCAGGAAATTCTTGGACCTTTACTCGTGAAAAAAGGTAATATCATGTACAACTCGCCAAAAAATAAACCTATATTTAAACTTTTCAGGAAGGTTGGCTTCCTTCATTATACACGCTGGGGAAAAAATATTTCCGTTAGTCCCCACCAAAAAAAATTTAGCAAGTAAACAAAGACAGCTTATCTCTCAGAAACTCGCGAAATTAAAAGAACGGAGGTTTCGCAATACCAATTGCCTTTTGATTTCGCTCATGCCGAGAATACAGCGCCCCATACAACTCGAGGAAATTAACCTGTGCACAAAGGTCGGAAGTTATCCCCGCCTCTCGCGTACTGATTTCTGAGAACAAATTTGAACAGTCATATTAGGAAATCTGCTGAAGGCAACCTACTACTAGAAAAATCCAAGAAATCGGCAAGTTGAGACTCATCCCCGCAGCATCCGGAATGCTATGGTTTTTTTCGGCGAAGTATATTTATCGATTTCGAAAAGAGTAGAAATGGAGTATTCGACGAAAAGGATTTTTAATCTCGATTATTCATTCGCTCTGTTGAACAAATTGGCCTAATACATTCAGCCCAATGTAACCTTTTTTACATTTGCAGACGAGCGTACTCATTATCACATTGGACGACAATTAATTTTCAAAATATCATCACGATTTTGACATATCAAGAACTCGCCATTGACGACTGAGGGAGGCGTTAGTTGATGTTAGATGCTGTGCGAGGATGATAATACCTTGTATTAGTACACTCGGAATGTTCTGACACATATAACACCGAATCTCCTTCACCAAAAATTCCGGATAGAGGAACAGGGAGGTTTCGCACAAGAGTTAGGGGAGGAGAGGATTAGTGAGAACGGTGAAGAGGAGAAACGGAACTTTGGCGAATTGAATTAAAAATCTGTTTATGTCCTGAATAGTATCTTTATCTAAATTTTACATATATCGGGGGTTACGTTAAGGACACATGGAAAGGAGACTCGCAATGGGAAGTTCGATCGCGATTTGAGCAACCAAGCGTCGAAGTGTCGGGGCGTTTACGGCTAACCGTTTCCTTTTCGGAGTATCCGCTCTCTCTCGTTGGCTGCGAAGTTGTACCGCCCACGAAATTAGTTTCTCCAGAAGACTGGGGTTCGTCTTCTTCTTTTATTACTAATCGCGACTCCGATAGGCAATCGTCCGATTCATAATTTGGTGGAGCGCCGTCTAACACCGGAGTGAGTCGACCAACGTTCGATTCGTTCGTTCGCCCAGTTGTATCGACGGCGGCCGTGACTCTCGAATCTTGCAAAAGATCATCTATATTGAAACTATCGTTATTCTTTTCAGGAGTCGACAAACTATCTTGCGTCCCTACGGCGTTTGTTCTTTCTCGAAGTAAAAAATGCGTTTGTTGAGGCTCCTGGTCTTGTGCGCATTCTGGTAATCTTGGGCCGTATTCCCCCTGGTGAAAATAGTCGCCCCTCGGCTGAGTGTTTTCGGGAACCGCAGTTGTTGGTTTTTCATACACTCGAGAATATAATAAAAAGACTCAAGGGTAATGGTTGCTGACTCTTGTGTACATCCTGAAACAAATTATGTGCTGCGGCTGCTGTTTGATGGTGTTGGGTAATTTCATTAAAAAAGATTCGTTTCTTCGCGATGTGAACAAATGCAGTGTTTTACGAGAGAAATTTTGCTGCTGAAGGTATTCGGATCTTCCTAGGTTGCTCGTACCTTCTTGATAAAAGAGACACGGTTGACTTATCTGTTGTTGCTGGTTGTATTCGGGAACAAAAAGACACGGTTGTAGTGACTGCTGCAACTGCTGCTGATTATAACTTTTGAAAAATCCGGCGTCGAGCGTTTGCTCGTTATTTATTTGTTGTTGTTGTTGTTGATGCTGCTGTTTCTTAGTATGTTCTTGAATAAAATTCGCTCCCGAATTAAACAACCTATGGTCTTCTAAGGTATTTAAATTTTCAATCGGCTGGGATTCGTAGTTGAAATTTGGGTCCCGCGGCCAAGGCCTTTTAAAACCTTCGTTTTCATCGAGATGTCGCGTACGCATTCCCAAATCTGAAAAGTGAAAATTCAATGTATTATTTTTTTAAAAAAATGCGTGATTTATTTAAAATAAAAAGGGTAATTATCGAGATTATAATAGGTTATCAGAAAACGAGTTTGGTAGATATACACTCACCACATCTAACGGGGTTAGCCATACACTTCTCGACCGCTCCGCTGACCAAAACGAATTGATTGTGATTCCTACTCGTCGTACTTATTTGATCACGATTACGATAGTATTCTTGCTGTTGCCGCATACGTGTTTCGTCGAACAAACCCGAGAAAGCGGAGTGTTTTTTAGGCACTTCCCGTGGAAAACGATGTAAATCTGGATCGAAAATTGTATAATATTTTCTCCAATCCTCTTCAAATATTTTATCGATAAAAAACTCTCGTTTTCCAAAAGTGGACTCGTCCATAATTCGGAAGGACGATTTTATTCTCATAAATGCCAAAATCCAGCAGTCTGAAATTTTTAATAATATATTATATATATAATCTATTAATTATTAATAATTATTAATTTAATATATTATTATATTATATAAATAATTAAATATTTATTAATATTTATTATTAATTAATATATTAATATTATATATATTATTATTATTATTCATTATATATTATGTTATTATTAATATAATTATTATTATATTATTAAATTAATTATTATATTTTATTATTATATATATTATAATAATTATTAATTATTATTATATATGTAAATTATTATTAATTATTATTAACTATTATTTAATAATTAATCGAGGAAA
>JABUQX010019671.1:0-12500 GCA_015478945.1 Trachelipus rathkii
CTGGTCTTTATTGTGTATATAATAAAACCTAGAAGTGGATAATTTTTTTACGTTATGAACATAGTTACTTTTACAGGTGTTAAGTGTGGAACCTTTGTTAATGTTAGTAGTTTTAATTCGTGCAATATCTTTAAGGTTAGTAAGGTTGTTTGGTTTTATTATAGCAATTATCATTATTTTATTATTATCTCTAGTCAAGTTCTAATTATTTTATTGTCATTTTTCTTCCCTTTTTATTGTTTATGAACATTAATTGTTTTATAAAATTTTGGTTTGTGTGCTTACGCTTTATTATTAATTTTATTATTATTATTATTATTATTATTATTTTTATGTATTTATTATTATTATGTATGTGTGTTTATTTATTATTGTTGTTGTTTTTGTGATATTATTATTTTATTTTATTATAATTATTTTATTATCTATTATTATTATTTTTAATATTATTATCTATTATTATTATCCTGTTATTCTTTTATTAATTTTTTTTATTATTATATATTATATTGTTATGTTAATGGCTGATATTGTTTTTTTCCAGTTTGTAAACTGGAAAAAAACTGGTTGCAAACGACCATTTTTTTTTCTTCCTCTTGTTTGTTCTAAGTTTCCCTGAAAGATTGGAAGGATTGTTCCCAGAGATTGTCTCTAATTGAAGAAATTACCCCTTTCATTTGGTCTGCAGTTGTGGAAGAAGAGGATCCACTTGTTTCCCCTTCATTTGGTCTGCAGCCTTGAGAACGAACACCCTGACCAATACCCTGAAGAAGAAATTAACCACCGCTTGACCAATAGCCCTGTATAGAAATTAACTTAAGACAATAGCTGTTATAAGAAATTAACCCCCTGAATCCAATACCCTTGTACAAGAAATTACCCTGAACAATAACCTGTAAAAATTACCCCGACATTACCATTAAGAATTACTCTCTGATATTACTAACCTCCTGGAAAATTACCCTGGAATTTACCTCTGAAAATTACACCTGAAAATATTAAACGCACTGCATATTCTATTGGACTTGGTCCATTTATATTTCCCCCTGAAATTGTTCCCCTGATTTATGGAAAAAGAAATTTATTGTACATGTTTTTGTTGATTGATGTATCACGTTTTTTTTTTTATTTTGATACTTTGATTTAATATAATTTATTGTATATGTTTTTGTTGATTGATGTATCACGTTTTTTGATATTTTGATTTAATATAATTTTGTATTTGTTTTTTTTTAATACTGATTTTTTTTGGAAATTAAATAATTATTTTGGGGTTTTGTTTATTAGACGATATTGACAACAGACAGACAGACTGATGTAATAAAGAACGACCTGACTGTATTTTTTCTTTATAGTTTTTTTTATTAATAAACTTAAACTGTATATGTGTTTGTTTTCGCTCCTTCACTTTCCTAGCCAAATCACACCCACGCTCTTCTACACTTGTGGGTTTTTTTTTATATAACAACTACATATTTTGGCGCCCAACGTGGGGCGATAAAACGGGAAAGTGATGGAAGCAGGTGTGAGTGAGAAGGGAAAAATGGCTACGGATGAGGAATTGCGTTTAGAAGTGGAGAGATTGAAAGAAGCGTTGCGAAAGAAGGAAAGGGAGAATGAGGAGTTGATTGATGAATTGAGAGAGATTAAGAAGGGAATGGACGAAATGGAGAAACGAATGGAAGAGAGAATGATGACCCGAATGAATGACATAATGAATAAGAAATTTGCGAGTGACATAGGATTAAATGGAGGGGTAGGGGTTGGAGCAGGGGGGGGGGACCGAAAGAGAAAAAAGAGAAGAAAAAAAGAAAACGTCGAGAAACAGAAGGTATGAAAGAAGAAAGAAAAGTAAGAGTATTGATTCGTTGTACAGTAGTTCGGATGAAGGTGTAAATGATGGTGGTGATTCTAGATCGAGTGAATCGTCTGAGTCTAGTGTGCATGTGAAAAGGAGTGTGCTAATTCTGGATATACCGAAAATAAATAAATTTAATGTATATGACACTAAGGATGTAGGAGAGTTTTTTAAGGATTACGAGGGGTATTGTAGGGAAAGGTTCGATGAAAATAGGGTGTTTTGGGTGAAAGAATTGGGGGAATTTCTAGAGGGTCGAATGTTTGATTTTTATAAGGCAATTGTGAGTGTGGGTGAGCCGAAGTATGAAGTGGTAAAGCAGCGAATGTTAGATCAGGTTAGGAGAGTGAAAGGTGGTGTGAAATATAGGAAGGTGAATGATTTTGATAAGGCTAAAAGGGGTAAGAATGAAAGGTTGGATATGTATGCACATAGGCTAGAGAAGTTGGCACGAAAGAAGTTTAGGGATGACGATGTGAATGAGAATAAGAGGTTATTGAAAAAGTTTTTGGAAACGATTCCAGCTCAGGTGGCAGAATATATAAATGCGAGGAGGGAGGAAAAAATGAGATGGGCGGGAGAGCGATTGAGATGGGAAAATGTTTTAGAGATAGTAGAGGATAGAGAATTTGAAGGGAATGAGCGATATGAGAATGAAAGAAGGATGTGTTATGGTAGGTAGTGGTAGAGGAATGGATAGAGGGCTTCTACACCCAGTATATAGTCTTATAGAGACGCCTTAAAGCGAACCCTTATGAGGTGATGGTGAAATTCTTGGAAGAATTTTATGGTGGAAGAAATGATGAAGGACAGGTGAATGTAGGAGATATGAATGCTAATACTAATCGACAAGTAGGTGGAAATGTGAATGTGAGAGGAAATGGTATGTATAATCAAGGGATGGGAAGTCGAGTGAATGTAACAAACCAAGAGAATATGAATGTGAATAGAGAGGTGAAGTGTTTCAGGTGTGGGAAACTGGGACATATGATTTCAGAATGTAGATGGGCGAATGGGGCCTGCTTCAGCTGTGGACAATTTGGGCACATGGCCATGAATTGTACAGACCCGCAAAGGGCAGGGTGTAGGAGATGCGGAGGTATAGATCACTGGGTGCGTGACTGTTCTCAGGGAGTGAGAGTGAGACAACCTGTGTATGGGAATTGCGGGATCGAGGGACATTTTTCAAGGATGTGTCGGTCGCCAAGGAATACGTGCACTAAATGTGGGAAAATAGGACATGTGGCTGGGATGTGTTGGAGTATGAAGCAACAGAGAGGAGGAAGTCAAGTGAATCCAAGTGTGATTGCTGGTGGCAATGGGAATAGTAGCAATGTTCAGGTTGTTGGTAATCAGGTAGTTGGAAGTATGAATAGAAATGTAAATGTGAGTGAATCAGGTGTAAACAGTCAAGTGAGGATAATGGGTCCGGGAACGAGCAGGGATAGGGTTTACAGATGGTGGACCCTCAGGTGGGAATGGGGCGCAAAGAGAAGATGTAAGTGTGGATGTGTTTGCGGTTGGTCAGGTGGATGAGTGTATGTGTATTAAGGTTTGTTGTGGAGGTATTGAGGTGAGAGCATTGATTGATACTGGACGTATGGTTAGTGTAGTATATAAAGGAGCATATGATAAGATGAATATAAGGGAGGATCATAAAGAATCAGGAAAGGGGAATATAAAGGCGATTAGTAACATGGTCATACCGGTGGTGACTAAATTTAGGGAGAGTGTTAGGATTGGAGGAATAGGCTAGGAATGGTTAGTGTAGTATATAAAGGAGCATATGATAAGATGAATATAAGGGAGGATCAGAAAGAATCAGGAAAGGGGAATATAAAGGGGATTAGGGAAAGTGTTAGGATTGGAGGAATAGGCATGGAAGAGAGTGAGTTTTATGTGATTAATAGTATGAATGAGAAGTATGATGTGTTGTTGGGTTATAAGTTTTTGAGTGTGAATGGGATGGTTAACCATCCAGATCGGATGATGATAGAGAAGGTAAATAAAAATGGGAAAGTCAGATGTATGTGAATGAGTTAGGGGATGTGGAAGTGAAACTGTTGAAAAGTGTGGAAGTGTTTGCCTTGGAGAATATCTCTTTGAAGACGGATGAAGTGGTAAGTGTGAAATTAGGGTTTGGTGCGAATGTAGGAGTGAATGTAGCCCAGAATAGCATGTTTCTGGTGGATGGTTATGATGCTAGATATAGAGTGAAAAGGGTTGCACATGTATTTGACGGTATATTATATATGAATAATCCTAGGGTATGTATGCAAAAGGTGCCTGATGTGAAAAAGAAGAGAGTTAGAGGCATAAGGGTTGGTGATGTGGTTGGTAGTTTGTATTCGGCTTTGATTGTAAAGCACTCGAGAGAGAATGAATGTTGTGCGCTATGGTTGACAAAGTGCGTTTGCCAGAGGGTATAAATGAAGTGAGGAGACAAAAGATTGAACGAATGTTGTGGGAGAGGAGGAAGACCTTGAGTAAGGGTGACGAGGATTTTGGGGTGCACAGTTACCAGCGTTCTGGATTTTGTTTTCCGAGGACACCCCATATATCAGCGGCCTCGTCATTTTCCTCCCCCAGTTGCGAATGAGATTGAAGAGCATTGTGAAGAGTTAGAGTGAATAGGTGTGTTGGAAGAGAGTGTGAGTCCTTGGAATAGTCCGATTGTGCCCGTGCGAAAGCCTGATGGACGATTGAGGCTATGTATTGATTATCGTAAGGTGAATGAAAAGACGGTGAAAGATAGGTTTCCTATGTGTGTATAGTATGTATGGGATGAAAGTATTTACGTAAATGGATCTGGTGCGTGGGTACTATCAGATGCCAGTGGAAGAGAATAGTAGGTGTGTGATTACTTTTTCGACTGCTAAGCGGCATTATCAGTTTAGGAACTTGAGCTTTGGGTTGGCCAATGCTCCTGCAGCTTTTCAGAGGGCGATGAATGTGGCCATGAATGATTTTCCCAGTAAGAATGTGATGGTGTTTATAGATGATATATTGGTAACGACTGAATCTTTCCCTGAGCATTTGAAGTTAGTGAATGGTGTGTTGAAAAAGTTGGAGGATGTAGGTATAAAAGTGAAGGTTGAGAAATGTGAATGGTTTGCGGATGAGTTTGAATTATGGGGACACAAGGTAAGTGCGACTGGATTAAAGAAAGCAGAGAAGTTTGTGGAAAAGGTTCGGAATTTTCTGAAACCGAGGAATGTTAGAGAGTTGAGATGATTCTTAGGTTTAGTAGAGCTTGGAAGGAAATTTATGAAAGATTGTTCAGGAGTGATGAAACCTTTGACTGAATGGACTGGAAAAAAAAGAGTACGATTGTAAAGTGGAATGATAGAATGAATGAAGCGTTTGATAAGTTGAAAGCTGAAGTGGCAAAAGATGTAGAGCTGGCGTATCCAGATTATAGTGAGTATGCTAAACCTTTGGAAGTGTATACGGATGCAAGTGGGTATTGTATGGGAGGTTGTTTGATGCAAGAGCAGGTGATTGATGGGATTGAAAGAAAACGAGTGATTGGGTATGTTTCAAAAGCGTTTAGTATGACGGAGCGAAAGTATTCTACGATTGAAAGAGAGCTGGCTGCTTTGAGGTTTTGTTTGAAGTCGTTGCGTCCGTTTTTGTATGGGATTAAGTTTGTAGGCGAACGGACCATCAACCCTTAGTGTATTTGCAGCGAATGAGGACAGTTGATAGTAAGCTTGCGAGAACTTTGGAAGATTTGAGTGATTTCGATTATGTGGTTGAGTATGTACCAGGTTAAAGGAATGAGATTGCTGATTTGATGTCGATAATGCCTGGGAGTGAAAGTATGAATGAAAAGTTAGTAATATACCCTGAACATTTGCCTAAGGAATTAATGAAGGGGAAAGAAAGTCAAGGTGGGGGTGATTCTATGTTCGAAAGTGTGTTGTATGGGTTACAAGATTTAGCTAAGGATAGGTTGATTTCGAGAGTGCCTGAGAGTATAGAAGAATTGCGGAGGAAAGTTATGACTGAGGTATGTAAGAAACCTGAGCAGATAGGGATTAGGAAGGTGAGACAGTTTATGAAAGAGTTAAAGGCTATGTGTAATGTAGGTGTGATTCCGTTGAAAAAAGCATTGATTGTTGTGAGCAAGTTCTTTAAGGTAGTCATGTGCTTGCATTATGGTGGGGAGAAAACTGTGATTTATAGGAATGAGAGTGTTGATAGAAATAGTGTAAATAAGCTTCATTTGCAGTGTTTGAGTGGGGTGCATTATAATTGGGTGATAGAGAAAAAGAGTTATGATAGGAAGTATGTTTTGGAAAAGGAAGTAGAAGATTGTATCATGGAGGATGTGAAAATGATTTGTACTGGTGAGATTGAAGAGGTAGTGAATTGCGAGCATGGGATGAGTGGAAGAATGGAAGTGAAAGTGCAGGTGAATGAGAAAGTATATTGTGGGCTGATTGACACAGGAGCGCAGGTCTCTTTGGCGAATGCATCATTTGTACGAGAAATTGAGAGTGACGTGGCAAATTCCGAGGAAAAGTACAAAGTGTAAGAATACATGGGATTGGGCCAGGTGAGGTGCTGGCTGTGGAAGATGTAACATTGGGGGTAGATTTAGGAACGTTAAGGCGAGTTAAGCATAGGTTTTTGAAGAAGAGAGAATGCTGTATTGCTTTTTGTTTGAGATTGACTTTTTAAGAATGAATGGGTTGTCCGTAGATGTGGGGAATGAAAGATTGTTGAAAGGGAATAGGAAGGTAGTTAGATTGCAGAAGGGGAATGTGTGTGTGGCTGATTTTGTAGGAATGTTGATAGTCGGTGTGGGAGATGAAGAATTGTTAAGTATGAAAGATATCGAAGTAATGCAAGAGGAATGTCCTATGGTATGTGAGCTGAGAAAATTTTGTCGGGTGAGGAAGTGTGTAGATGGGACCAGTTGATAGAAGATTTTAGGGTTTTTCCGAAAAAGTTTGTCGTGTGTGCGAATGTGTTTTATTATATTAGGAAATACGAGAGGATGATTTGTATGTTACGGTATTTTCTCTGTGGTTGGGGAAGAGTGGAGGGTTTCTTCTTAAGATTTGGACATCATGGGCATCAGAGACATCTGACCTTTTTGTTATAGGCAAAAAAAAATTATATATATATATATATAAGTATATATTTATATATATATCTATATATATATTAGATTATATATATCTATATATATATATTATATATAATATAATATATTAATATATTATATATATATATATATATATAGAAATGCAAATACCTTCAATTAGATTTGTATTTGTACCCGTGATTTTTTCAGCATTGTGTGGATTTCGACCTGGATCTAGCAGTATGACGTGCAATGTGTTTGACCGACTTCGCCACGACGAGAAAAACCGAAGAACGGCCGAGAATACTTTTACTGTCTAAGAAGAGCATTAATACGTGTTCTTCCGCTCGCTACTGCAGTCGGTGAGTGGGCCAAACAGGGTACCGCGCATGGTGAGTAATAATACCAAGACCGGGGTCAATAATGAACAATGAAGAAATGCAATAATACCGTGCAATTAAAATTTGTATTTGTATAATACCCTCTATTTTCACCATGCTTGGATTCTCGATCCTGGCCCTAGTCAGATTAGCGTGCAAGGTGTTTTGGACCACTTACGCCACGACGAGAACATAAGAGATGAACCCAAGAAATACTTCTACTGTCCAATCAGAGCATTCCTACTGTTCTTCCGCTCGCACTCGAGCGTAGGGCCAAACAGGGTACGCACATGTGAATAATAATACCAAGAAATGGGATGATAATATAAAAATAAAAAATTAATTTACAATACAATTTAATTGCAGGTTATTGCCTTTCTATGTACATATTGACCCCGCGTCTTGTATTATTATTCACCTGCGCGGTACCTGTTTGGTCCTACGCCCCGAGTTCGAGAGGGAAGAATATGTAGTAATGCTCTGCTTGGAAAGTAGAAGTATTCTCGGGTTTTTTTCTCGTCGTGCGGTAGTGGTCCAACACTGTGCACGCTTCATCTGAATAGGATCCAGGATTCGAATCCCAGCAAGGTGAAAATATCAGGGTATTTAAAATACAAATTTAATTACAGGTTATTTTGCATTTCTTATGTACATATTTGACCCCGGTTCTTGGATTTATTATTCATCTGCGCGGTACTACCTGTTTTTGGCCCTATCGCCGAGTGCTGAGTCGGGAAGAACACGGTATAATTGCTTCTGCTTGACAGTTTAAGATAGTATTTCTCGGTTTTTCTTTTTCTCAGTCTTGGCGTAGAATCAAACACTTCACGCTCATCTGCTAGGGTCCCAGGATCGTATCCTAGCATGGTGAAATACATGGGTATGTTACTATTATTATATATATATATTATATATATAATATATATATATATATATATATATTCATATATATATATATAGATATATATTATATATATATATATTATATATATTTATATATATATATATAGTGTATTTATTTATTGTTTTTTTTTGCGTTGTTGCGCGTCTAGCCAACTAAGGGGCCCTCTACATTCTGCCGCGCTAGGCATTTGCCTAGTTTGCCTAGCGGTTAAGAGGGCTCTGCACATGGGTAGGTTTAAATAGTGGGAATGTATGAAAGAGAGAGAGGGTTAATCCTTGGTTCGGAAAGATAGTGAATGATTAGCAACTACTTGTGAATATGTCAAAAAGGAAAGTATTAGAGAGATTGTATGTGAAAAGTCCTGTGTTTACGAATGGAAGGAGTGAACCTTTTTGAGTTAGTAGTGATTGATTGTGTTTCTTTGCAGTAACTGCGAGTGGATATGTAGGAATGGTTGTGATGATGGATCATAAGAGTAAGTTTGCATATGCAGTGCTGGTGAAAAATAAAACTAGTGTGAATGTAGCTAAGGTATTGAGAGAAGTGTTGTTGCCAATGTGTGTTTGTAAACTGAAGCGAATGTTGAGTGACAATGGGCCGGAGTTTGTAGGAAAGGTGTTTGAGCAAATGTTGAGTGATTGGGGAATTGAACATGTGAGAACGACGCCGTATATGCCAAGTTCAAATGGATTGGCTGAAAGAACGGTACGGACGGAGAGTGAGTTGTTTAGAATGATGAGTGAACAAGAGAATGATTGGGATTATTGGTTAGGAAAAGTGTTATGGGCTTATAATATGACTGTACATAGGGCTACTGGTATGTCTCCGTGTATGTATGTGATGAATTTTGAGAAGTTTGTGAGACCTAAGTTAGGATTGCCTGAAAGTGATAAGGATGTATGGAGGAAAGGGAGTTTAAAGTTTGAAAGTTTGAGGTAGGGGGTAAAGTTTTGAAGGAAGTAATTGAGAAAGGGCGGTTGAATATCAGTAAGATGAGAGAAAAGTTTGAAAGGTCGTATGTTGTGAAGAAAGTTATGTCGAATGGAGTGAGTTATGTGATAGAAGGGGATAAGAATGGTAGAATGAATGAGATTAGAGCGCATCAGACACAGTAACGACCGTGGAGGGAACCGCCTGAGTATGTGAAGGCTCACCCAGTGTATGGTTTTCTAGTGAATGACGAGAATGAGGTAAAAGAAGTTGAGGAGTATGATTCTTGGTTGAATGGCAAAAGTTTGGTGTTAGTGGAAACTAGAAGAAAAAGAATACGAAAGGTAGTAAGAATAAGACATTTGTTGAGAATGAAAGTGGTGTGGATAAAATTTCTGGGTTTTGGTGGGATAACGAGAATGATGATGTGCGCACGATGAATCAAACGTATACGAATTTGTTTGCTTAAATCAACTAAAAAAGTTTTTTTCCGTTTTTTTTTGAACTGAGAGAGAAGTTAAATTAGTAGGATGAGAGAATTTAAGGAAAATAGTGTGCGTATGGAAGCGGTGGATTTGAATGAATTCTGTGTGGAATTGGATGAAGTAGTGAATGAAATAAGAGCGAATGCAAGGGTAAGAGATTACTGAGATGTCTGAGAGCTTAACTAGGAAAGAAAGTGGGAATGAAGTAATAGATGTAAGAGACATGAGAGATGAAAATAGTGAAAGTGAAAAAGTGGTGGAATATAAAAGACCGTGTACTAGAAGTAGAGGACGGGTAGAAGAGTATGATTGGGTTATGAAAAGAGTGTTATGAATCTATGGTGAATGGTGGAGTTAAAATTATGAGACAAACTTAAGTAGAAGGGATGTGGTAATTTAGTTTTTTTTCATTGTTTTTGTCTCAATTTCTTTTTCTTTTTTTTTTTAGGTTCAGTGGTAAAAGAATGAAGAATAAGAGTCCATCAAAACGGAATGCTGTGTAGTCTTTTTTATGGGTGTGAAGGGGGGGAAATTTTTTATTTTATTTAATTTAATGATTAGTGATATAAAGTGAATGAGTTATTTATGAAGAAAAAAAATGTTTTTCAGTGATTTCAGTGAGAATAAGTTTCTTTGAACTATAGCTTTCATTACAAAAGTAAAATTTTCAAGGAGAAGTTTTATTTTTAAAACTAATAGCTTTCAATTATAAAGCATAAAGATATTAGACGTGTTTGGACTTTACTGTTTATACTGAGACTGATTTCTTGAAATTTGGGGTAATTTATTTTTATTAATTGAGAAATTAATTAAATAATAAAAATTATTATTGATAAAATATAAATTATTAATTTTTTATATTATTATATTAATTGATAATTATTTTGTTGTGCTTTCCTTTAACTATTATTTAAATTAAATAATTAACTTATTATTGTTATTATTATTATTATTTTGCTTACGCTTATGCTTATTATTATTTTATTTTTTATTATTATTAATATGTATATTTTGTTTGGCTTAGGCTGATATTGTTTTTTCCAGTTTGTAAACTGGAAAAAACTGGTCACAAACGACGTTTTTTTTTTCTTCCTCTTGTTGTGGAGAAGTTCCCCTGAAAGATTGGAAGGATTGTCCCCAGAGATTGTGTCTCCTAATTGAAGATTACCGGCTTTCATTTGGTCTACAGTTGTGGAAGACGGAGGATCCATTTGTTTCCCCTCCTTTAGTCTGCAGCCCTTGAGAACGAATACCCCTGAAGAAGAAATTACCTTGACCCAATAACCCTGAAGAAGAAATTACCCTTGAGCCAATACTCATGTAATTCAAAAAGGTTTTTTGAAAGAAAAAAAAAACAATGCTACCCCGTTTTTTTTTGTCTTTTTTCATAAAAAAACGAAAAAAAAACAGGGTAAAATTGGGCAAAATCAACAGAACTTGACCCTTATGATGCCTTATATATATATATATATATATATATATATATATATATATATATATTTATATATTATATATACTTATATATTATATAATTACTTACCTTTTAACGTGCTTTATCACCTATGCAGGGGGTAACACGGGGGGACGCAAGGAAATGCGAACCTTTAAGGCCGGCTATCCCAAACCAGCGCCACCAAGGTGTTCGCAGTCGAGTTTTAAATTCTTGCCCAGGTAGATAAAACTCCAACTGCTTTCGAGGCAGGACTTTGAAACCAGCGTCATCTCGTATGAGAGGCGGCGACTCAACTTCCTGCGCACGAGGCATTCTTATTATATATATATATATATATATATATTATATATATATACTATATATATAATATATATTAAAATATTATATAATATATAGTATTATTATTATATTAATATATATATATAATATATATTATATCTATTATATATATATATATATATATGTAATATATATATATATATATATAATAATATATATATATATATATAATATATATATTACGTAGTAGTTTTTCAAGTGAATCAGCAAAATTGTTTGTATATTATTATTAAAGGTTTTTTTGTTGACCAAGAATTTGGTGTGGCCACCTAGTTCATTAAAATTTAAAGGCATTTCATTTTTTAAGTTTTGTTGGTTACGGACTTAGTCACTGTAGTGTCAATGTGTTCAGACATTAGACAAAGGTCATGTCACCTCATGTGGGTTTCGAAATAAGCAGCTGTCACCTAGTATAGTGGTGTTTTTGAGTGTGGGATGGTGCTTTGGCAGCAGAGCTTTCAGCTTAGGGCTTTTTGCAACTCCTTGTCTGGAAGTGAGGCAATGTTACTGGTGATAAATATAATATTGAATAATAACAATCCAAAGAGCATTTAATAGTAAACTAGGATTAAGAAAGTTGAATTTAACACTAAATTAAATTAAATATAAATATTCTATCTTTCAATTAATTTCGCCTCAGTCTCAGTTTAATTTTATCCTTCATTTTTACCTTTTTTTTTTTTTTTTTTATAAATCCACAAAACAGTTATTGGTGTTTTTTTTATGGTGGGGTTTATTTGAAAAAACATGTGGGGGTACGCACGCTCTAGCTAACTCCAATCGTGCCAACCTGACAATACCCCTGTACAAGAAATTACCCCTGAACCAATACCCCTGTACAAAAAATTACCCCCTGAACCAATACCATTAGTACAAGCACATCAGCACTCGCGACATAACCCATGTACAAAGAAATTACCCCTTGAATATTCCTCTTGACTTGGTCGCATTATATTTCCTGAAATTGTTTCTCCCTGATTTAATATAAAAAGAAATTTGGTTGTATAACGTTTTTTTTTGATTGATGTATAACGTTTTTTTTTTTTTTTTTTGATT
>JABUQX010019671.1:17500-20000 GCA_015478945.1 Trachelipus rathkii
TAAAATGAAAGCATTACTTAAGAAAATAAAAGTAAGAAGAAATAAAAATTTGAAATAACGTCTCGCTAAAATTTAATTTTACCCTATATATATATATATAATATAAGTATATATATAACATATAGTTATAATAAATATATATAATAATATATAATATATATACGTTATATAATATATATATATTTATAATAATATATATATTATTATATATATATATATATATATAATATATTATTTACAGTTTACCACACTCATGGCTGGGCGCTTTTCAAGAGGGGGCAAGAAGTTAAAACCAGGAGAACCCACCCAAGCCTAGCTTACGCAATCTCTAAAGGTGGGCGCAGACGTGGTTTAAAGAGGGGAGGGTTAAATGAGTAGGAAAAAAGAAAAGGCGGAGTTCGCACAGAAACAGAAAGTAGCGGAAAGAAAAAGAGGCCCACAACGAACAAGTCTGGGTTCTCAATACTCACGTAATTTCGTGACGAGGAGCAAAGGCACGCCCTTGTGACACGAAGGGCGATGCACGGGAGGTGGAATGCGATATGGACAACTACCCCGAGCAATTTGTCGCTGTCAGGTTATAGAACAAGAGATAGTGCGCCAACGTCACATCGCAGAGATAGAGGGTGAAGGGAGTTTGAAAGAAGGGGAGCAGTTTATTGTCTCCTAGCTTCTAGAGCTCACCCTCAAATCCAATAAGAGGGTGGAGCCGAGCACCCCGCGCAGATGTGAGAACAGTAGCTCATACAAGGCGCGAATAAGGCGCCTTATATAACTGGAGTAATGAGTCAGAGGAAAAAATTCACGCAACCTGAACAGAACTCCCAGCGTTTTTTTTGAGGCCACCTTAGCACGCCCTGTAATATGAAGATTTCCAAGAAATTTGTTGTCTTATGTTGAGACCCAAGAATAGTTTATGTTATTCGCACAGGTAGACGTTAGAGCGCGTCAGAAATAGAAAGATTGGGAGGTGTTTTTTTGAGAGAGAGATGTAAAAGAAGTTGAGTTTTTTAAATAGTTGAATTTTACAAGCGTTGCGTACCCGCACGTAATCCCATCCAGATAGGCAAGAATAGAATCGAAAGCTGAACGACGAGAAAAGCAAACTCCTAGATGCAGAAGAGGCGAGCAGATTTTTGAAATGAGTAGACAGAATGAGAGTTTGAGTCATCGGCATAAAGAGTGAACAGAGTCAGAAGTAGAACTGAGGAGATCGTTGATGAAAATGTAGAGAATCAAAAGTTGGAGATAAAACAGAACGTTAAGGAACACCAACATTAACAGGAAAAGAGGAAGAGGACGCTCCATCAACAGGTGCTGATATGGAGCGATCGAAGAAAAACTAGAACATGAGTAGGGCAAGAGAAGGAGGAAACCAAAAGGAAGGGACGCTTCGAGAGCAGTGACGCATGGCATACCCGGTCAAAAGCTTTGGCTATGTCAAGCGCCAACACGCAAATCTCACCATTATCCGTAAGGGCAGAAAACATAAATCAGTAAGAGATAGGAGAATATGTCACAAGTTGACCTCGAACGTCGAAAGCCATGCTGGTGATCTGAAAGAAGGGAATGAGACTCGCCGTAATGATCCGGAAACTGAGAGTTTAAGAAGAGTTTCAAAAGACTTTAGATAGAATCAAGTAAGAGGCTATACGGGCGATAGTTAGAACAGGATCAGAACGGCTACCTTTTCTAGGTAGTTTGAACATAAGCGCGCTTCTAGCACTGAGGAAAAGTAATAAGTATTTAGGAAGAGTAAGTAGATTGGAATGTGTACAGGCGCCAGGTGAGAGACACACACTCTCAATAAACGGGGAGGAATCCATCCGGACCACTAGCATTTCTGATGTTTATTAGATAGCAAAGGATCTCATAGCACACGCGTCATGTGTGATCACAACGTAAAGAACATTGGAAAACCTGAGAGAAGAAGGAGATAGAGGGGAGATGACGAAGAATATCGCAAGGTAGAATTAGAATGAAAAAAGGAGGCTGAAGAGATTGGCCTTTTCAGAAGAGAGCTTAGATAGGCAAGAAACAGTCAGCGGCGAAATAAGGGAGAAAAGGTCGATCTTAGATTAGTTGCGATAGAGAATGTTTTTAAACGTAGGTAGGCTTATCAATAGAGAACCAAAGAACAGTTGGTGCATTTTCTTTTAATGAATGTACGCTTAGCCTGTCTAATAAAATCACTGCAAGATTCCGAGCAGAATGAAAAGGATTTAAGTAAGAGTGATAGGAGAACGGAGAGGTTTTCCATGCGCGATCCCCCCTTGTCTTCTCCTGGATGTGCGAGAACAAGCTCATCGAAACGCATGGGGATTTTGAGGAGAAAAAGATTTAGTTTAAAGAAGGAATGAACTGCTCATCCCATCGGCGATTACGGCCCTACCTTTTCAGCGGTGCTTTAAGCGCGAGCATCCTCGAGTCAAAGCAGGATTCATTCCAAGCATAGTGTTAGCAAGAAAACTACGCAATGCCTCCCAATTAGCTCGATTAA
>JABUQX010019672.1:0-44024 GCA_015478945.1 Trachelipus rathkii
GAGGCGGGATTTGTATATATGGTGAAAATTTTAAGAAAAAAAGCCGTAATTTTTAGAAGTTAACGGATTTTTTTCAGATATATATACTAGTGTATCTATGTCAAAACTCACAACTAAGAAATATTTTTTAATATAAAAAATATTAAATTTCATTAAAAACGTAAATTTAAGACAACTAAAACTAATTATAAATTTAAATTCACTTTTCTTGCTTTTTGAAATTGCATTTTAATGAAAACCATCATTTTTTTTTATCATCTCACTAGTATAAATAAATATCCAGTGGTTAAATATACATCTCAACATATTGTAGAGGTGTTATTAGTTAAGTTATAAGAACATCAGCAAAAGTCTATTGAACACCATTAAAGGAAACTAGATACTAAACATTTATAAGAGATTACAATAAATAATATATATAATAATAATAATAATAATAATAATAATAATAAAATATTATATAATTGATATATATAATATATGATAATATGATAATATAATAATAATAATGATATAATATTAATAATAATAATAATATAATAATAATTATTATTTATAATAATACTAATAAATAAGATATAATAATAATAATAATAAAGAAAATAATAATAATAATAATAATAATAATAATAATAATAATAATAATAATAATAATAATAATAATAATAATAATAATTAATAATATAATACTTCTCCACATTTTATTACACTGTCTATTCTATAGTCCTAGTCTATCTATCTATCTATATCTATCTATCTATCTATCTATCTATTCTATCTATCTATCTATCTATGAATGAGTCATAGAGTTAGACTTTCATTCGAATCAATCTATCAATCAATCAATCAATCACATTCAAGCACAAATCAAATCAATCATCAATCAATCAATCAATCATCAGTCATCAATCTATCTATCTAATCTTATGCTATTATCTATCTATCTGATCTAATCTATCGTAATCTATCTATCTATCTATAAGATCTAGAAGATCTGGAACCAGCAGTTCCCAGACACAAAAATAGTTTTTCAGATGATAATTGTAATCACTACACATTACACAAGACTTATTGAAACAACAACCATACTTTCAAAATTACGTGCAACAATCCACTTAAAATATAAAAAATATTCTATAAGATCTGAAATGTAGAATCTGCAGGCCTTACGAGGCTTTTAGGAATCTTTGCTTCATACTAAGGAGCTTTTTTCATAAAACTTATTTGCCATTTTCTTAAATCATGAATTAATTTTTTAATTATTACATTATTAAATGGGATTATCTCTTTAGATAAAGACTTAATCTTTTAACATTACAATTATTTAATTACAAATCCTTTTCAAATAGACTATTGTTCTTCTAAATTAAGAAAGGTCATCTAGGAAGATAATCTCTTTAGATAATCTTCTAAATGATGACGTCATCTAAGATAATTTCTCTCCATAAAGAGATTATTTTCTTAAAGATGGGGTTATTTATGTAACTAATTATTATAAAGATACAAATGGCATTATTGGATTGAAAAATTAAGTGATATATATATATATATAAGTATTATATATATATATATATAGGTATATATATAGTATAAGATATATATAATAGTATATAAGTATATATATAATAGTAGTATATTAATATATATATATATATTATATATATATATATATAAGTAAGTATAATATATATAGTATATAATATATATGGTACGGTATAAGATATATATCAGTACGGTATATATATATAATACGGTATATATATATAAGTATATAAGTATATATATATGTATATTATAATATATATATATAGTAGTATATAGTATATATATATATATATATATATATAATATATTTAGTATATAAGTATATATTAGTATATATATATATATATATATATATATATGATAATGTGTCCTTTGGCGGGGCATCAAGAATCCAGAGGCGCACATACTGGGAGAAAACATCAAAAATCAGAACCAAATTAACGACTGACATGCCATGACACACTGGGTTTCATAACTGATATAGTCCAAAGTAAGAGGAGTTTTAGGGGAGAGGTGGAAAGCGTTATAGACTTAACCAGAGGAGTACTTGTAAGATTGAGCACATTGGTCCCATAATCGAATGGGTCACAACATGCTAGACAGAGAAAGGGTAAGACTGTGAGGAAAGACAAGTGCAATGACTTTCTTAGTAGGTGGTATGCGAAGTTCTTTGCAATAGCGATAATATAACAAGAGTGGCGCATGTTAGAGTGGCGCATGCAAGAGTGGCGCAAGTTAGAATGGCGCATTATTAGTTGGAATTCAGAAAGGAAATTGGAAGAAAATCACTTAGATGAAATATCAATAGTCCTATATAATAATATAAATGATAACTAGAGTAAATAATAATAATAATAATAAATAATAAATAATAATAATATATAATAAGTAAGTAATAATAATATATAATAATAATACTAATAATAATGAATAATAATAAATTATAATAATAAATTATAATAATAATAAATACTAAATAATAATAATAAGATGAATAATAATAATAAATAATAATAATTAATGAATACGATTGAATAATCAATAATAATAATAATAATAATATATAATAATAGATAGATAATAATAATAATGATCGTTAATAATAATAATAATAATAATAATATTAATATTAAGTTTCACTAATAATTTTGATAGATTAATTATAACACTATTATTCATTAAAACTAGCACTTAATAATTATAATTAATAATAATAATAATAATAATAAAATAATAATAATAATAATAATAATAATAATAATAATAATAATAATAATAATAATAATAATAATAATAATAATAATAATAATGAAAATAATGAATAATGAATAATAGAATAATAGATAGATAATAATAATAAATAATAATAGATAATAGATAATAATAATAATAATAATAATAATAATGCATAATAATAATAATAAATAATAATAATAATAATAATAATAATAATAATCAATAGATAATAATAATAATAATAATAATAATAATAATAATAATAATAATAATAATAATAATAATAATAATAATAATAATAATAATAATAATAATAATAATAATAATAATAATAATAATAATAATAATAAAGTAAATAAATATAATAATAATAATAATAATAATAATAATAATAATAAATAATAATAATAATAATATAAAAATAAATAATAATAATAAATAGATAATAATAATAATAATAATGAATGAGATAATAATTATAATAATAATAATAAATAATAATAATAATAATAATAATAATAAAATAATAATCAAATATTAAATTACAAAATGTTATAAATAAATTAATAAACCTAATAATATGATAAAGAAATTACTGTTAATAAAATGAGAAGTAGACTTACAGATAAATATATGAAGAAATCGACTCAAACTAAATCTGCTTAATTGGCAATATGGAGTATCCTTTAAAGCAGATTTATTAGAAATATTGGAAGGATAATTATTGTAATTCCAGATAATGACCCATATTTATGTTATTACAAAATTCATATCTCAACTCTTAAATATTAAATTATCTTTTTATTGTGAAGATATTGTATAGTTAATAATAATAATAATGAATAAGGTTGAAATAGAATAATAATAATAATAGATGAATAAATATAATAATAATAATAGATACAAAATAATAATAATAATAGATAATAAAATAATAATAATAATAATAATAATAATAATAATAATAATAATAATGCAAATATATTTTTAGCATTTAATAAAAAAATTCTTATTTATTCGTTTCATTTCAGTTACCAGTGTTTCAGTATCGGAAGATCGAAAGTGTGAAACACTCGCGCTCGCGTGTGCGCGCAAACATCACAACACGCGTGTGGGTGGGGGTGGGGGTGGTCGCACACACTTACGCCCACATACACCTACACACACACACACACACTTACTCACTATATGAACCTATCTATTTACCTATTCTTATATGTCTCTTATTTAATAAATATATATATAAATATATATATATATAGTAAAATATATATATATGTAGTATATATATATATGTAGTCTTTTATACTAGTAGTAATTCCATATATATGCTATGGGTCTTAGTAGTATCTATGGGTCCATATATGTAGTATAGGTATAGTATGTATAGTACTAATATATATAGATGTTATATATATATAGATATATAGTATATTATATATATATATGCGTAGTATAATATATATATAGTATATTATATATATATATATATATAATAGGTATATATATATAGTCTATATGTATATATATATATATAGTATATATATATATATATATTTAATATTATATATATATATATATATACTATGATATTTAAAATAGTCTATAAAGTTCAACAGATTTGGTATATAGTAATTAAATATATTTATATAGTTATTTTATTTTTAATAACAATTATAATAATCAAATATTAATATTATAAATAAGATAAATTTAATAAAATATCACTTAAGTTATTACATTCATATAACTTTTTTACTATAGATATTTACAAATCGGAAATGAACTTAGGAAATTAGAATTAAACCTCATTGAAATGGATTTCTATTGCTCTTCTGTCCAAATGGCGGAAGTAATGGGAATTTCTAATATACTCAGTTTACATTATTCGATTGAAATACTGTTCCCCTGGGAGATAGAGATAAAATATACCACACAAACACACACAGTTGTCACACACAGCACAATAATATATATATATAGTATATATATATAGTATAGTGTATATATATATTATAATAGTATAATAGTATAATATATATTATATATATATAATAGTATTTATATATATATTTATTGGAATATATATATATATATCTAGATATAGATACTAGTATAGTAATTATATATATTATATATATATGGTTATAATTTTATATATATAGTATAGTATTATATATATATATATATATATATAGATAGTATAATATATATATGATATATATTAGTAGTATATATAGTAGTAGTATCGTCTATACTATAGTATATACTGAATATATATAGTAATATATATGATATATAATATATAATATATATATTGTGGGAAAGCAAATGGACTGTCGGGTGGTGAATGCTCTAGGGCTCTGCATGATTGTATGTTGTTACCTGTGTTAATGTAGAGTAGTAAAACTATAGTGTGAAATAACCGTTATAAGGAGCAATCTGTTCTGATGTATAACCTTAAGGGCGTGTTAGGTGTGAGAAGAAGTGATAAAATAAAAGATAAACGTGTTAGGGAGTTTGTGTTGGTGTGAGCAACTGGAGCAAATGAGAGAATAGATGAGAATATATTAAGATGGTTTGGTTATATGGAAAACATGAATGAAAATTCGTTAGTTAAGAGGATGCAAAGTGTTTAGTGTGCTGAAAATCGACCAGCTGGGAGACCGTAGAAAAAGTAGTTTGAGCCAGTAAAGGAGTGATTAAAGAAAATGAATGGTAAAGATAAGACTATACAAAAATACCTGCATGTAACTAGAAAACTACAAGTGCTACACTAAAACAAATGACATTTTTGGATTCAGTGGAACAATTTTATCGAAGAATTTCATTTTTTGGGGGGAGGGGGATTGTTTTTAGGGGACTGGAGCCGTTAGGGGACAGAAGGGGACGAAAAATATGAAAATCTTATTTCAAGCCTTTTCTAATTTCTTTTAAGATTTTCAGAACTAAAATACTTCGCTGATTGCAAAAATGTCATTTGTTTTACTGTAGGATTTCTAATTCTCTAGTTACATGCAGGTATCTTTAAAAGTCTGACCCGGAGTAAATGACGGGGTAAATGACTGGGACATTGTTGTGGGTCTGGCCCAGGGGATGAACCCTACATTGAGCGGATAATACCACAGGTATTGATCTATCGTGGCGTTGTGAAGCCTTAGTTTGGTTTTGGCTGCGACTGACTGGCGCTTAAAGGTATGACGGGAAGGTCTGGGAGGGTTATCATTCGACTTACTTCACGCTCGTTTACTTAAACTTGATCTTTTTTACCCTACACCGTGGTGTTTCAAAAAACCCCCTACTGTGGCCCATCTGTGGAAATTAGGGAAGAATAATAATAGGTAGTATATAATATATATATATATAGTATATATTATAATATAGTATATATATTATAGATATTTATATATAGTATATATATATATATATATATATAGTATTATATATATTATATATAGGTAAGTATTATATATGTATCGTTATGTAATGGAATGTTTAATTTGATGAAGACAAAGCCACACAAGAGCCCTCCCACGTAGAAATCTTATGTAAAAAATTCACTAACGCTTTCGGAAATTAACCGATTTCCATTCTTCAGGTGAAAACTAAATACATAAAATATAATAAATATTGAACAAATATAGAATTTTAAGAACTTTAATTTGGTTAATATTTATTATACAGTTATGTTTTAGTTTTCATCGCTGAAGATGGAAATAGTTAATTTCCCGAAACGTTGTGAATTTTTGAATAAAGATATTGTCTATGTCGGAGGGTTCTGGTGTTGCTTTAGCGGAACAAATATATAGGTATATATATATAGTATAGGGAGTATATAATATAATATATATTATATATATATATTATTGATATATATATATATATATAATATATTATATTAGATATATATATATAAGTATAGGTAGAGAAGAAGAAAGAAGGAGAAAAGAGAAGAAACATGAATTCATGGTTAATTTCCGGTCCGTCCAGATTTACTCACGTGAATTAAAATTGTTAGTGGAGAGGATTCTTGGCCACATTTTTAGGTTAAAGAATGTACCTTTCATTTAGTTATTATTCCTTATATTATTATTATTATTATTTTATTATTTATTATTAAATTATTATTATATTATTAGTAGTAAGTAGTAGTGACGAAGTAGTAGTAGTAGTAGTAGTAGTAGTAGTATAAGTGTTAATATCCTTTGTATATATTTATAATATAATATAATATATATATATATATAATATTATATATATATATATATATATAGTATATAGTATATATAGTAATATTGTAGTTATATATATATAGGACTATTATATATAATTATTATAGTTAATTTTAGTATATAGTAAGTATCTTCAAAACATAGATATAGGTAGTAGGTATAATATATACTAATATATATAATATTTCTATTAGTATATATATATATATATATTATATGATATAGTATTATATATAATATATTATATATATATATATATATATATATAGGATAGATAGATAGATAGAGAATAATAAGCAGATAATAGCAATATATATATATAATATATATAAATAGTTTATTATATAGTATATATATATAATATTGAGGTATATATATATATATATATATATATATAATAGTTCAATATACTATATAAGTATATAGTGATTAAATGAACGTGTATGTTTAAGTGTTTTATATATACATAAATGTTAACGATATAATAATATATATATACATATAGTATAATACTATATTATATATTATATATAGTGATATATATATATATATATATAATATATAATATGGGTGTCAGATCCCACAGAGATTATTCAGCGAATTTTATCTGTATTGGATTTAAAAATTTTGTTTTGAAAGGACATTTTGAGCAGGACCAAAATTAGAGACTTGCCCGATTGTCGATTAACGACTTGCTTCAATCAAATTCGCACCAAATGTTATTTTTAAATTCAAATTTAGCAAATAAATTATGTCCCAATATTAAAGTAATGGAATGTTTTTGTTTATTTTTAAAATGGAGAAATACTTTATTTTATTAAAATAATATAGCAGTAGTATATAGTATAATATAATAATATATATATATATAGCTATAGTATTAATATGCTATATCTCTATATATGAATAAGTATAAATCCCTATAAATGGAAATATGAGTTGTGTATATAGTATAGATTATAATATTAAAAAAAATAGTTAATATATAAACGTACGTTCTATTTTTGTCAGTTTTGTATTTTCGTTATTTTTTTTTTTTTTTAAATAGTTTTATGTACGATACTAACAATGAATTTAAGTAGTAACAATCATGGGTCAAAAAGTTTTAAATATTGAAAAAAATGTAAATATTTAATAGAATCGTACATTTTTTTTAAGGCATCGTAGCGTTTCCGGTCAGTTGCCGATAGAAAGTTGAGACGTAAAATTTAGGGGAGTAATTTTTTTTTTGTGAATACCCTAAAACACCTCCAAAAAAGTTAAGAGAAAGAAAACACAAACCTGTATATATATATATATATATATATATATACGTTATATAGTATATATATATATATATATATATATATATATATATATATATATATATATATATATGGTTAGTGTTTTGGGTTTGTGAGGGTATATATATGTATACTATAATAGTATAGTAATATATATATATATATTATAATATATATACAACGACCCTGGTAGAGGGTACTAAATAATTGAACGATGAACGACTCAAGAAAATTGAATCATTTTAGTGAGCACATCAGATATGATTCGTTCAAGTTGGTGAACGATTTAGCCCATCTCTGTACCAAACAATAACGCCAGGAGGAGGGTAGTTTTACTAGTAACTGATTTATTTGTCGCAAAGAAAGCATAGCTGTTTTCAAGGACTCAATTACTCAAATCTTAGATCAATCAAGTTTTTCTCTTACATATAACAGCAAAATCAGCGATAACAACCATACTCAATCCTTATTCTTTTCAATATTTTTTCGAATATTTTTTCTCTTGACCTTCCTTAGAAGAATCGAATTATTTCCCTCACAATAGAAGCCCTAAAGAAGAAATTTATTGTTATTTCCCTTATTATTTCTCTCACTAAAGAAGACCTTAAAAGGCTTTATATATATATAATATTATATATATATTAGTAGTATATATATAGTAATATATAGTATGAGTATATATAGTATATATAGTAGTATATATATATGGTATATATTATATAATATATATAAATATATATATATAGTATATATAATATGTATAGTAAATATATTATTACCGGTATAGTATAGTATATAGTATTATATATATATATAATTAGTTGATATGATTATATATATATATATAATATATATATAGTATAGGTATATATATATATATATATAATATATATATATATAGTAGCTATATATTAATTAGAGTATATTGAAGGTAAGGTATATATATATATATATATATATATATAAGTTAATATAAGTATATATATATATATATAATAATATAGATATATATATATAATATTATATATATATACTATATACCATCATAGTATATAGGTATATATATATTCTATATATAATCATATATATATAGAGTATATATATTATTATATATATATATATATATTATATATAGTATAGTAGTATATAATGTATATTAGAACCGTTATCTTTCCTTTTTTCCTTTTCTTTTTTAAAATTATTTTTCCTCACTAACGAGTCCCTGAAGAAATTACTGGTTTTAAAGGACCTCAGAACATCACCCGCCCAGCACACATTGTTTTCGCTGTATCTTTGCATAGCAGTCCGTCGTCCGCTTTCCTTTGTGCAGAGGAAAACTATTCCGTCAAAGCTTTTAGACCTCTCTTATGTTTGAGATTGTCTCTCACTTGTTTTGTGAATTAAAAAAAAAATTGTGCCAAATATGGAATCAATGTCTTCTTAAGTGAACCGGTCCATATCTTTTTTTGTTACCTTTTTTCTTACTTTTTTAATTTCAATCTATTTTGTATTTTTTTATATATTTTTTTTAGTCACATATATAAGCAAATATTCTAAAATATAAAAATGTGCCGGCATGTAATTTTGCAGTATATATTAATATTATATATATAGGGTATATATAGGATATATGGATATATATAGATATATGTATATATATATATATATAATATAATATACGTAATATATAGTATTAATGGAGTATAGTATATATATAGATATATATTATATATAAGTATATATAGATATAGTATTATATATATTATAGGATATGTATATATATATAGTAATATATATATATATGATAGTATAATATATATATATATATATATAATTATATAATATAGTATATAATATATATAGTAGATATATATATATTATTATATATATATATATAGATATATAAGTATAATGGATACTATATATATATATAGATTTGATATATATTAGTATATTAGTATATTTTTATATATATATATAATATATATATTATATATATATATAATAGTAGGTATATATATATATATATAATATATATATATATAGTGTATATATATAGTATATATAAGTAATAGGTATATATATTTTTCTCTCCTTATCTGCACTATAGTATATATATATAGTATATATATAGTAGTATATATTTATATATATAAGTATATATATAATATATATATATATATATATATATATATGTAAAGTAATAATATATATTGATATATATATATATATAGGTAAATATATATATTATAGTATATATAGTATATATATATATGAGTATATATATATTATCTTCATGCTGACTGTCAATTCCCAGATTTGGGGGTGAGGGTACGGTATTATACAGCGGAACAAAAGTATTAGAAGAAGATATGGACCGCAGTCGAAAGGGAGCGCTCAGGGAACACTTACGCGGTTCGTAGCAGTTAGAAAAAGATCTAACCCTAAAAGTTTTCGCGGGAGACTACGGGGGAGTGGGTTGGGGGTGGGACGCGACCGGGGGCCCCGGGCCCACGTGTGGGCAAATCTTTTGCGTAAAGTGAGGGGTTCAATCCCTGGCAAACAGGTACAACAACTATAACCTCCATCACAAAACCCCTTGGCGTCGCCGCCGCTATTCAAATCCTAGTTATTGTACCCTATCTTCTCGCCTCTGAAAAATTCACATTCCTCTCCTCCTTCCCTCGGTGGCATTCCCTTTTGGTCCTGAATCCGAAAAGCGCTTGCCCATGTGTAATGATATAAGCATGATATATATATATATATATATGAGTATATATATATATTCTATATATTGTAATATATATTATATATAATTATATTATATGTTGATAATATATGAGTGCACTGTAGGCTACATTTATCAGAGCCGTTTTTTAAACCATTTGGTTTTTAGGCACCAATACTGAGCTGTAATCAGAGTTCTCTTTAAGAGACGCCCACATAAGAAAAACCAATAGGTTTAAACCATTAAAACCATGCATAAAATATTTAAAAAAAATGTATTTATTATGGTGTTCGTTTTAGCATGTTTGATATGTTTTCTTTCCCCTCACCCCCTGTCCCTCAAATTTTCAATCGAGAGAGTACTGAAAGGCAAATAAAAAAATTTCTGCTGATTTTATATTAGTGTTGTGTGAGATGATTATATATGTATATAAATGTAGTATTAGGTATATATATATATTATAGTGAGTAGTGAGTATTAGTGAGTATATATATATAGTATATATATATATGGATATAGTAGGTATGTAGGCCTTGTGTAGGGAGAAGTAGTAGTAGTGATAGTAGTGTAGTGAAGGGTGTGTGAGGAATTTTAATGAGGTGGTTTGAAGAGCAGGTGGAGTGGTCTGTGGTGGTGTTTCGGTGCGAGCGTGCGGGGTTTGAGGAGGATGGTTCATGGGGGTTGTCGTAGGGCGCGGGGCAGGTGGGGGGCTAGGGGTGGGGGCCGGTGGGAGGGGAGCGGTGTGTGGGTCAGAAAGGAGTGTAGAGGAATGGAGGGAGAGGAGGTGGGTGAGTGTGGTGTGGGGGGTTGTGGGGTGGGGGCGCGGGACGGAGGGGGGTGGGGGGGGGGTGGGGGGGAGGGGGTGGGGGGGTGGGGGTGGGGGGGGGGGGGGGGGTGGGTGGGGGGAGGCGATGCGGAACGCAGAGGCTGAGGGAGGGGGCGAGAGGGTGAGGCGTGTGAGCGTAGAGGTGGATGTGGAGTGGTGTGGTGATGAGTTGGTGGGAAAAGGGAGTGGGTGGGAGATGAGGAGGGAGGGGTAAGACGAGGGCGGGTTGAAGTGCGGCCGGGGCGCGGGAGCGGGTGTGGGGCGGAAGGGGGTTGGGGTGGGTGGGGTGTGGGTGGCGAGGAGGGGGGTGTGGGTGTGGGTGGGGTGGTGGGGGGTGGGGGGGTGGGTGGGGGGTGGGGCGGGGGGGGTTTGGGGCGGAAGGGAGGGTTGTAGTAGTCAATATAGGCGTGAAAAGAGTGTGTGGAGGTAAGAGGTTTGGTGGTTTTTTTGTTGGGGGGTGGTTGTGTGTGTGTGGTTTGTGGTGTTTTCGTGGTTGTTCCTGTTATTGGGGTGGGGTGGGTTGGTTTGTGTTTTGTTTTTTTTTGTTTTTTTTTTTTTTTTTCATCATTTGTTCAATTCGTAAACCATAAATCTCACGTTCATTGGCATATTTCATTGGAAATCACTTGTTTTGCTGCTCCCAAGGCACACCGCCCAACTTCTTTCAATAAATTATTCATCCTCTTAGAAGCTTGTTTAGATAAAGAAATATTATAATGTTTTTTCGAAAGATTGTTATTTTGTAGCTTTACGTGTGATTAATTTGTTTTCGAGTGAATAGGCACATAATTATTAATAATTAAAACTACTTTTATTGTAGGTATATAATCTTCTCAATTTAATTAAATAATATTTTGAAGTTTGAGATAGTCTTTAGTCGCTCAAAAGTCATCCTGATTCTTAGAAAGAAACTAACTGCTGTTCTGACGTATTAAAAGAACATAACACTCGGAAATTGAGTGAGATTATTACTTTATTTTAATTTACCAAGATTGAATATTCACACGCTATCAAGTCTTTATTTAAATTATTGTGAGTTGATATAAAAGATTTATATTCGATTGCGAAAAAAAAAATGATGATTTTAGAATAAGTTGAAGAGAAATGAACACATTCTTCATGTAGATGCGTTAATTACGTTAAATTTTTCATATACCTCGGAGATCTGAGATAATTTCGAAGAAGAAAGAAAAAGAGCGCTCTTAGATAATCTTCTATATTCACCGGAAGTTAAGAATTCGATAAATTTCGAAAATAACAGTTGTAAGTGAGTGAGCGATTTTATACGCAATATGAAGAGGGGTTTCACGTCTGTGGTAGCGACAGTCTGAGTGAGCTAATTTAAGTCTTCGCAGAGTATAAGGATAAGGAGGTGTCGAGGAGTGGTAGGACATATGGTCCCGAAATAATTTTACCCAAAGGCGTGTGTGTAGGCTACAGAACCGTAGTTAGTTGTTTGAAGAACGCACAGGGTTACGTTCACTAAATCAAAACAGTAATGTTGCGCGGGTGGTTACTTAGTTTGTTTTAAAGATTGAAGATAGAAGGAAGCGAAATAGTTGCTTCGATCACGATCTTTAAGTAATGTAGATTAGAAATGTTTAGATGCATTTATATATATATTTTTTGGTTGATGGTATAGGGTGGAGGTAAAAAAGTTGAATTAGTCTTTGGGAGGTTTGTAATTTGGATTAGATTTTTTTTTGACTATGTTGAATGTATTTCTACTCTATTTCAGCAATGTCTAATAACTGCATTTCTCTTGTGTTCTTAGATAATTATATCTTAGATTATAGCGGATGTGGTGGGACGCGATTATGAAATGATAATGTTGTAACATTCTTACGCAGTTTTCTTGTTATTTGTGTATTATTTTTTTTTCTTTTATATGCACTAATAATGGCTAGAAAGAGTTATGATGAGAATAGATGTAGACCGAACCGAGAAATGATAGGTGTTGCTCTTTTCTCTGTTGCGTATTGTTTCTCTTGCGTATTCATGAAGTATGAGAAGAGTTTTCTTTTATTGCTCCATTTGTGATTGAATTAATTTTTTTTCATCGTTTAATTTCTTTTAGGGTTCAAATTTTAAATACTGCAAGAAATTGTCTAAGAGTGGTCGAAGACTGTGTGATAGAGCTCTCACTGAAATTGCAGTTTTATCGGAATATATGCTTGTTTAGATTGAACAAGTATAAATTTAATCAGATTTATTTAGTTTATTAATTGAAAGTGAAATTTGTATATTATGTCGAAATAGGTGCATATCCTTCCTTGCTCATTTAGGGAGAATTCATCTCTTAGTTATTTGCGATTTGCGCTTAATTATGTTACATTGTTGGAAATTCAATCAGAATAGTTGCTACGACACAAGAAAGTACTAGATTTACCGAGCTTGATGGAATCGCAAAATTGCCAAAAATTATTCTCTACACGGTCGTATAAGGGTTTTAAAACTGGAAGACCATTAGATTGAGATGTAGATGTTCGAGTGTATAACGATGGAGTAGTTCGAAGATATTATCTGAGGAGATTCCTAATAGGATTGAGTCGGAGAAGTAGTTTAACATAAAATTTGATTTAGTGAATTTATATTATAAATGTAAAAAGATCTAGAAATGCGGTTTTGTGTATTCATAGGGGTCTGAAAGAGGATTTGCATGTTGAGATTATAGAATGGTTACGGGTTGAATGGAGCATTCCTCATAGATATAGAATTTAAATTAGTACTCATGGGAGAAGGGTGTCTCCGTCATTTCGTCATCTATCCACCCTTAATAAATTATATTAATTGCAACTAATTATATAAATATTTCCTCATTGGAAATCTTTGAAACTATCTTGAACTCATTTCTTAAATGATTTCAAGAAATCGATGTTAGTCTGTATGGGAGATGTTGTTCCTATTTTACGGTTTGTAAGATTAGCAAAGTCAATTGTTATAATTTTTATTTCTCTTAATTCTAGTTCGAGTTCGTTTGCCGGCCGATTATTAATATTTCTTCAGGAGCATATTTAGACCAATTGGTTAAATTTACTTTTCTGACGTTGAAATAAATTAGAAAAAGGAATCAATGGTGGTAGGAGATTGTTTTCTGAGTGCCATTAGTTCTTCTAATTATGTTTTACAATTTCTTATTTATAAAAGTTTGAACTGAGGGTTCGTTTTTTGTGTCATCGTTATATTTTTACCACACTCTTTTCTGGTTTGTTCGTGGCTTATTATAGCAGTGCATTGGTTCTATTGTGAGAGAATTTTGGGAAAGTTAGAGTCAGGCTGTTGTTTTTTCTTTCCCTTTTTTTTTTGATTTGGTATGGTTTACAAGTTTAGGTTCGTATGAGTAGGCTCTCCCACAGTTTAGAAATCTTAGGTTTTCATTATATTTTTTTTTCTCAATATGCGAATTCTCTATTATTTGTCATTTCGGAATTTGACGTTTATACTTTTTTTCTATTAGTTTCTGTTCACTCTGGGGTCGATTTTGTGTAGTTTGGGGCAGTTTTTTTTTTAGTGTTTTCTTTTAATGGTGTTTATTTTATTGTCTATCATGTCTGTCTAACTTCTTTAGGTTATATACCTTGTTTTCTTCGGGTCTATTATCTTTATTATTTATTTCCATTAATATTTACATTAGTTCTTATCTCTTTTCATTTTTTTCTTATAATAATCTCTTACTTCCTTCATACCTTCTCTTCTTTCTTTTTCTTGTATTTAACTTTGAGCATTTCATTTTTTCTCATTTGACATTATTTTTTGTTTTGCTGCTTTCATTTTCTGGTTTCTTAATATATTTTTTTGCCGGTGATTTGGCTTCGTGTGTGTGCTTCCTTGTCTGCATCTATGGTTATTTTTTGTTTCTGGCTTTTTATAATCGGTTCGGTTTTCTGTTTGTTTTGTTTTTTGGCGGTGTATTCTTTTTTTCTTTATTTACTTCATGTCTTCTTATATTCTTTTTATCGCACAATTAAGGAACTAAGTTGTGGATAATTTGATTTTCTGCAAAGGAAATAAGTTGTTTTTTTTTCCTATCATTTATAATTAATTTTTCTGATCCTAAATCTTGTTTCCAAGTTTAGACTTTTTTTCACGTTTCCTTACGAAATGTTTTTTGATCTGTATTGCAGTATCTGTTGGTTCTATAATTTTATTTGTGCATTCAGATCTTTAGATGATAATGTTTTCTATAGTGTTATATAATTTATCTAGTGTTTTTGAGTTTACTTGCCTGGGACTCATCACACAAGAGGTTTTTTTTTTCTTCTTTTTTTTGGTGGACTCTCATATTCATAAACATCTGATCACAATTTTAAACTTGTACGTTTTAAATAAGTGATACCCTCCCTGCATATTTTCCGAGGTTGGGTGGTGGAAGGAGGTGAGGTGGGTGCGTTCGTTAGGTATTTTACGGTGTTATCTTATAAATTGCACTAAAATCAAAATCTTTTTTGAATGTTCACTGAATTTTTTTTCTTTTAAATGTTCAAATTTTGTTTATTGTTTGTGTAACTCAATGTGTGTTGGGTTGTGGGTGTGTTTGTGTCGGGATTATTCACATATTAGGGTGTTTCCTTTGAATTTATGACAATTTTTATATTATATACTTTTTCATTTCTTAAAAATTTTTGTTTTCTCTTTTGTGTGTTTCTTCTTTTTTGTTATTACTTGTTGTGAGTTTGTCGTTTTCTGTGCGTTCTCTTGTTTTGTTCTGAAGGTACTTAGATTTGTTTTTCTTTTTCTCTTACTATTTTTTATATCCGTGTATCTAGTGATATCTTAAAAATTGTTTTTCGACCACCTATGTTTTTTGCATGTTTTGCTATTGCTTTTTTTGCTATATGAGGATTTTCGTTTTTTTTTTTTTTTCGTTATTTCCTTTGTTTGTTACATAATTTTTTCATATCATATTTTTTTTTTTTTTTATTTATTTGTTTTATCGTTGTTTTGTGTTTTTTGGGAAAATTTATTGTGATTTCACTTTTGTTTAACTGCAGTATGAAAAAGATTGATCTATCCAAATCTGGAATATGTGAATATGATTTTTCTTTGTTTTTTCTTGGTTAATATTTTTTCTAACATATTCTTGTAATGGTTTAATATGCAACTGTTTTAATTTTTTGGTTTTTTCTCTAATAGTTCTTTTCTGCTCTTCCTCCCAACCAAGTGGACGATAGAACTTTATTATCAGTTTCTTCACTTTTTTTTCTCGTCAAAGAGAAAACCTAACAATTTCTCCTACAATTATAACTTTTCTACTTTGTTTTTTTTTCTTTTTATGATCTTATTCTCATTAAGTTGTTCTTGTCTACACTTCTCACCTTTTTGTGATGTTAGGTTTTGTTTTTCAATTTTTTATGTTTTTCCTTTTATAGTATTATTTTTTTAATTTTTCTTTTTTTTTTTCCCTTATGTCCAATTTCTCTTCCTTCTTCATAGTTATTTTTAATATACATTATTCTTTTCCTATATGTCTATTTCTACATCTTCAGTGGAGAGAATCATTATCAACACGCTCAACTGCTCTTTTTTTCTTTTTAAATTTCCCACACATTTATTAACTGTATACATATACTTATACATTTCTTTTTTATTTCTTTTTATGGTCGATTCGTTCTTTTTTTTTATTTCTATAATATTTCTAATTGTTTTGTTTATTTCTTTTTTTTTTTTTCTATTATTTGTATAAGTTTTTTTGTTCTAGATTTTTCTTTGATTTTTTGTTTCCTATATCCTTTATCTACCACACTTGATCAAAATTTATTCATTTATTTTAATAAAGTAATATATCTTTTATTATTTTTTGGATTTTTTTTTTATTATATATTTTATTTTTTTTTTTATTTATTATATGTTTTTTCTTTTACTTTTTTATTTCTTGTTTGGTGTTTTGTTTTTTTAAGGCTTATTGTTGTGGTTGATTTACGGTTTATGGTATTTTTATGTCGCTAGTTTTTGGGAGTTGGATGTTATTGATGATATAGCTTTTTGTGTTATAGGTTGATACTATTATAATATTTCTATTTAGTATTTTTTTATTTTTGATTTTTTTGTTCGTGAATATTTTTTTTTTGATTTTATTTTGTTTTCTTATTTAATATTTCTGTTTTTTTTTCTTTTTCCTTTTTAATTTGTTTTTTTTTTTTTGTTTTTTTGTTTTCTTTATACTAGTTGTTTTTTTTTTTTATTGTGGGTTTTTTTTAGTTTATTATGTGTGTTAGTGTTGTGGGTGTAGGGGGTTTATTAAGGTTGAGGTTGTAGTTGGTTTTGGTTTGTTTTTATTTTGGTTTGTGTTTGTTATTGTTTTTTTTTTATGTTTTAATTTGTTTTTTATTATATATACTTTTTTTTTTTTATTATAAATATTATTATATTTATTTTTATTTATATATATTATATTATTTTTATTATATTATATATATATTATATTGATTATATTATTATTAATATTTATTTATATGTTATATATATTTATTTATATTATGTTATATATTATATTTATTTTGATTTATTATTACTTTATTTTATAGTCGTGGTAGGTATATTGGGTTTTATCTATGCGGAAGTCTGAGTTAGGTGTTGTTTAGTGGTTTTGGTGTAGATAGCACAGTACAGGCATCAGAGGTTTTGGTGGTGTTGGTGTGCTTATTTTTTTTGTTTTGCTTATTTTGATGGTTGATTTTATTTTTTTTTTTATTTATGTTCTTATATTATCTTTATATTTTTTGGTTTTTATTTATTATATATATTTTAATACCTATTCCATTGTTTATTTCTGGTGTGATGCCTGTCAGTATTACAGGAAATAGTATACGTTTTTTTTTTTTTTTTTGTCCATTCTTATAAAGGTCGCCTATATATTTATTTATTTATTTTATTCTTTTTTATTTATGTATATTTTATTTTTTATATTGTTATATATATTATATATATTACTATTAATTATTTTATATATTATTATTTATATATTTATATATTTATAGTTTATATAGTATTATATATATTATTATTTATATTATATATTTTATTTTTATATTATTTATATAGATATATATATTTATGTTATATTATTATTATATATATATTTATTTAGTATTTTATATTTATTATATTATTTATTATATTTATTATTATTTTATAACATCATATAAATCTCATTTTAACAATTTTATTTTTAAGATCCTTTTTTATTTTTAATTTTACTTTATTTAAGGATAGTTATAATAATATAAGTAACAATGGATTTTCATAAAATTTATTTCCAAATAATCTTCTCCTATTAAATTTTTAAAGTGAATTGTTATAGTCTAACTTTATTTTGTTTCATTTCGCTTCTTCTTCTATTAAACCATTTTGTTTCGTTAAATGTTCTTTACTGCAATTCTGATTTTAATCTGGAAATTGTAAGTTTTGTACTAGTGATTCTCAAAAACTGACTTGCTATGATCAGTTTTGAGACTCATCCTAACTCGTTCAAGATAAGATAAATTTAGTTCCTTCCTTCCACTCTATTAGTATATTTTGAAATACTATATTTTTGATTATTTTTTTCTTCTCTATGAGCTTTAAATTTTATCAAATTTAATATTTATAATATCTACTCTTCTTTCAAGATTTTGTATATAAAATTTAAGATTTTACATTTTACTTTTTACTTTTAAAATTATTCTTATAGAATGGCTACATCTAAGTAAACATTGATGCATTAAAGTATCCAGTTATTTTGCGATTATCTCTTTTTGGGGTCTTTGAAAATTTTTTTCTAACGTTGATGTTGAGAATAAGTGAGGTGTGCATTTGTAACTATAATTTCTCAGCACTACTCCTTTTTCCTAATACAATAGCGTACAACATAAGTAGTTATTGCTGGCAAATAAATAAATTCAATATCTATAAATTATTTAAATAATAAAAAAAAATAATATATTATTTTATTTAGTATTTTATATATGATTTTTCTATATATATATAATAAGTTTATAGTTTTATTTATTCATTTATATATTTTATTTTTTTAGGTTGTTTTTGCTTATTTTTATTATGGATTTATATATTATATATTTATATATTATTCTATTTATGAGATATTTTTATTATAATATTTTTATATTAGGTTTTATTTTTTTCCAGTTTTGTATTTATTTTTTATTATTTAGGTTATATAGTGTTATTCATATTGATAGATGTTCCAAAAGCGTTATCTTTTTGTTTGTTTTTTATGGTTCTTTTGTTTTTATTATCGAACTAAGTTTCTTTGTTAGTAATCGGAGATATTCGGATCGGTTACTTTTTCTTTCATGTTACGGTTTTGTGTTTCCTTCTTGAATGTATTATGTGTGTTTATATTTTTTACTCAATAGGTCAAGAATGGAAGGTTATATTTTGTTTGACTTTCTTTTGAATGTTTTATTAGAGGTACTGTGTATACCACACAAGTTTCCTCTTGGACATTGTACGTAATCGCACAAACCATATAATCATACCTTATTATATATTTATTTTAATATTATTTTTATATTATTTATTATTTTATTTTATATTTTTATTTATTTATATATATATTTATTATTCTTAGTATTTTCTTATATTTATATTATAATTATAATTTCTTATTATTATTATTATTATTGGAAATAAATTTCAATTAAATATATTCTTTGCATAAATATATTAGATAATATGTGTCAATAAACTTTTCACCGAAAAACGCCTCTCTTCCAAGATACAAGGTGATGATACTTAATTTTAAGAATACATACATTATTGCACTGAAGACAATATACAACAAATTGTAATACATACTCATTATTATTTCTATTAGGTTTTAATAAATTATGTTGTAAAATGATACCAAGAGCAATACAGGCCTCTATTTTGCGACGCATTGATTTTCGGACACATATATATATATATACTTGTGTGTTTGTGCGATTGCTAGAATTTTAATGACTAAATGTTACGATGTAACTAAATCTTGAAATGAGCTGGAGCGCTTTCGTGCATGACATGAATTACATTTTCGATCTTAATTGTAATGGGATATCTTCTTCCAGTATTGTAGTCATGTTCAAGAAATTGGCGATAAACGACTCCAGTTAAGCCTCGCTTGTAAATTAAGATGTGACCTATCATAATGGTCGCCATAACAATTCCGACCATTTTCCAATGAATTACTGGTGTTTGATGGCGGCTTTTCAGCTATTTGCATGTTGTTTCTTCTCATCTTAGCTCATATGTGATTTGTTTGTTATTGAAGTTCGATATTGGCGTCTCTGGAAAAATTTGCCTCTCTGTGAAAATATTTCTGCTTAATTGGTGAGGAGTGTCTTTGCAATTTTTTATCTGTGTTGCATTCCATTCGAACTTTAAAAGCTATCTCTTGCAGAATTAGTTTGTTATGTGTTACATTTTAGTTGCTGCACTCGTTGATTGATATAGGTACAAAAGTTGATTTTTCAATACCTTTCTGTAAAACTGTTTGTATTGAACTTACATGTAGTGTTTGCAGCAATCTTTCTGTGTACTTGTTTGTAGAATGTTCTCATTCTTGTGAACCTGTTCTTTGGCAATCTGAGGTTTGATAATATGGGTACGTGTGTCCTCAGTTTCCATTATGTAAGTTCTTTTTTAAAACTTCCTGTTTCTCTAAAACGAATCGTTGATGGAGACGTGCAATACATTACGTTTGATGTGGGGATGTATCTTACTGATTAGGGTATTTCTTCATAGAGGACGCATGGCCTGCTAATCGATTATTTAATTCCTGTTCGTTTTACGATCTGTAAATCAAATTTGCATATTTTGCATATTTCAACTATTTGTGTAATTCATTTTTGAAAATTGAGCTATTCGACTTGATTCACAGAACTTGATCGACTTTTACGCGACTATGTTACATTTATGTTATATTGAAGGAAGATATGCGGAACTAGTAAATAACAGGAGGTAACCTTTCTAACGGTATATTTGTGCCTTATTATTTAAAGGTTTGAAGTATATGTGGCAATCGGGACGGTGCAATTGTATTTATTTAATCAGATATGTCTTCCACATAAAGTTTTCATTTTCTCACTTGTATTCTTTGGATAACGAGGCGTTTTTCGGTGAATAATATGTTTTTTTATAAATTAATTTAATATTTGTAATTTATAATTTTAATTTATGATTTATTTCCTCTATTTAATAATGGGTTTTTTCTACTTCCTTGTTGTTTCACCGTTGTTAGTTACCTTTTTTCTTTTTTTCTGTAAATTGTGCCATTTTAATACTTTTTGTTTTAATAAAAATCTTCTAAATTCATAAAAAGTTATTTTTTGAATTAGAATAGAAAGCATAGCGGAGTGGCCCTTCAGGTAGAAGACCTTCAAATATTGACAATGAAATTAATGGTTAGGCTTTAATCTGCTATCGATAATAGATTATTCCACCTTCACTGCTGTTGAAGCATGATTTTATTTTTATTTGGAAATTCTAACCTACGAAAACCATTATCATTTTGCTACTCTTCAAAGTTCGTACATACTGATATCTAGATAGATAGGTTTTTTTTATTCAGAACTAACCACTACTTTTGATAAATTGCTTGTTATTCGTGTTCATTATTAGGTAGATTTTGTAAAGTATATTTTTTCTTACAATTCTATTATGTATGCTATTCTTATATGCATCAGTGTATTTGCTTTATGCAGTTATATTTCATAATACAACTTGTGTTCTTATATTTATATTTTTTTATACTTAAGTTTAGTTTGTGTATATCTTTTTTTTTGTCTCTCTTCTCTGTTGAGGAAAGGGCCAGTGTGCCTGCCACATTCCATTCGGAGCTGGTTAAAATTATGGTTATAATCCAGGGCAATTTTAATGGTCGACATTTATCTGTCGGCATTACACATTGCGTGTGAAAGTATGTCATTAATTTCATGGAAGTCTGAATTAAGCAAATAATAGTGTAGATTGTCTTTTATGACTATGTAATAGTGGTAGAACAGTATTCAGTTGCTCGTTAGCGGTGTTTATTTGTGTGGGCTAGTTATCTAGATGTCATATTTAGATAAAGTTATGATATGTGTTTTTGAAAGATACTGAGTAGCATGATTATCTGCGGTCTTTGCTTTCATAATGGAGGAGGTATATAGACTAGTATAATATGTGTTATTAGTAAGGGAGTAAGTGTGTCCCATGTGTTAAAGGTTGCATTAATTTTATGTGAGTATTATGTGGCACGGATTAGATTTAGAGAAAATGGTCAGATGTGTTATGCATTTTACGGAAGGATTAGAGATAATTATGAGGAGAGTGATGTCATTTACGGAAAGAGTTAGAGAAATAAGTGTAGAGTGATGGCAACGGATTATTTTATATTATGTATTAGATAAAGGAGAGTGGTGGCTACGGAAAGAATTATGAGAAAAATGGGGAGAGTGATTTGCACGTTGTAAATTTAGAATGAAAAAGGAGAGTGATGTTGCAACGTGAAGAAGTTTTATATGTAAGATTGGTGTGTTGATGTTAACGTGATATGTCTTAGAGAATAAGGAGAGTGGATGCTATAGGTATAAGATTATGAGTATAAAGGAGTAGTGGATGCCAATGGGAAAATGGATTTATTGAGAAAGGAGAGTTGAGCATCGAATGATTAGAGAAAAAGGAGATGTGATTGCAACGGTATAATGTTTAGTTTTTTAGAAAAAGGTAAGTGTTGCATATTCTGGTAAAGTCTTAGGTGAGTTAAATATTAAGTGGAGAGTGATGTCATACGGAAGATAGAGTTAAAATATGTGAGTAGTTGATTGTCAACTGTGAAAGATTTATGAGTAATAAGGAGAGTGATTGGCTATATCGGAAAGATTTTTAATGATGAAAAGGAGAGAGTGGGTTGGTTGTTTGTCAACGGAGCTTAGTAGAAAATGGAGATGGTTTGGATTTGTCATTTATCGGAATTGATTTAGTAGAATAATAGTGCTGATTGTGTTATGGCAACGGAAGATTTTTTGATGGAAATATATAGTGAGAGTGTATTGGCGATGTTATTGTGTTATGATTATGTATTGAAAAATGGTTAAGAGTGATTGCACACGTAGTTATATGATTGGATGAAAAGGAGAGTGATGTTCTCATTACTGGAATATGATTTATTGAGAAATAGGGAGTCTGATGTCAATACGGGAAAGATTAGGAAAAAGGAGAGTGTGCAATACGGAAGATGTAGAGTAATGGAGAGTGATGCAACGGATAAGTTGAGAATTATAGGGAGATGTTGATGAACTGGAAATGCTTTAGAGAATAATAGGATGAGTGTATGTTCATTACGGATAGTTTAGAGAATATAAGGAGAGTGATGCAACGGAAAGATAGAGATAAAAGTGAGATGTGATTTTGCACGGATATGATTAGAGAAAAATGTTAGAGGTGATCCCAGACTTGCGAAGCTTAGAGAAAAAGGAGATGTATTGCTATACGGGAATGATTAGTACGAAATATGGAGAGTGATGCAATACGGATAAGTTTAGAGAAATTAACAAAGTTCCATGCTTATTAACGGTAAAGTATTAGTAGAAAATGTGAGTGATGCATACGAATTTTAGTGAATAAAGGAGAGTGATGTCTAACGGAAAGATTAGGAAAATTAGGAGAGTGATGCTAACTGGAATAAGATTATTGAGATTTAAATGGTAGTAGTGATGTGCATACGGAAAGATAGAGAACAAAGTGATGAGTGATGCATCTTGGAAAGCTTCGAGAACTTTAAGGTAGAGTGATTGCGAGGGTTAGGCAAGATTTGGGGGACTAAGGAGAGTTGTTTTACACTGAATGTATTTAGAGGTAGGAAATGTGGTAAGTGTGGGAAATGGGAGCAGCGGTGACTGTTGAGAATGGTGTTGATGTTATATTATTATGTTTCTCCTGAGAGAATTATAAGAATTTTTCACGGGAGAGTGATGGTTGCGCGTGATGTTACCGTGGTTGGAATAGCGGTGGTGGTAGAAATCAATGGAGAGTGGTGCAAATCGTGAAAGATTAGAGAAAAGGCAGAGTGTAAATGCATACGTGTGCTTCGATTGGAGTAAGTTGTTGCAGTGATGCGGGATGGATTATTAGATAGAGTATATGATGGAGAGAGTGATTGCTGCATAGGTGGAGAGTAATCGTGTAAAGAGGGTAGTGGAGAGGTTGGATGGAGTGCTTGTAAAGCTTTCTATATAGATTTTTATTCTCTGTTCTAGGGAAAAGCTTGTTTGTGAGATTACTACTCTTTTTTTATAAAAGCTATTGTACTGGTTTACAGGATCTGGAGAATGCACTCAGCTCTAAAAGAAATAAGTCATACTGGATTGTGATACTTTGGAGCTATATTGCAGAGAATCCTCTCTATCTCGAGATATTTGTCCGATTATTGTCTCAGATGATAAGGTCTTATGTCTTTTTTTTGTATACGAAATTAGAATATGTGTAAAATAGATATTAAACAGCGCTAACGAATAATGTTTGAGTTGTGTTGTTTTTTGATGGTGTTCAGTGATTCTGTTTGTTGTCGAAAACTTGTTGAGTTAGAGGAGATAAAGAAACTTGAATTTTTGAGGCTTTTTTGATACACTATGGTTTATCTTGGCCTGATTACTTGAAATATGAGAATTGGAAGCATAGGTGGGAGTTGGTTTTTCTTTCAAGGCCGCAGTCTTGGAAGTAATTTCCATTGGTTGATGATTATCACAAATGGGATAGGTTAGGAGTAATGATTTTGTGTAGTTGATGTCTCGCTCTCATATGGAATGCATATGTTTTGTTGCATGATGCAGCAGAGAGGTCTATATGTAAGGTAGAAAAGTTTGGGAATGGACATAATGAGAAACGACACTGTCTAATATAAGTTGTTTTTAAAAAGATGAACAGTAGCCGTTCAACAACATCTGCAATGAGACGTCCGTCAGAGAAGAACTGTTTTTCACTTGGATTAAGTCGGACGGGTTATCAATGAATAGGTTAGTAGTTTAGAATTATAGCGCTTTGGGCATCAAGATGGCCAGTCTGAAGCTTCTCGACGGTGTTAGATATTAAGATTTCACGAGAGGTGCCTAAGAGTTTTTATTATGCCAGAGTAGCCTTATACGAGGATGATGAAGTAGATCACCAATTATGAGTTGATTTTCTTTGAATGTGCAAATGATTCGCTGGCATTCTGAGATAAAAGATCTGGAAGAATTGTATAGAAAATAAAATCTATTCCTTTTGACAATATTTGTCTGAAAAAATATCTTTAGATAATGAAATTTGTTTAAAATTTAAATAGTCATTGAGAGACTTCATAATTTCTGGTCACAGGCTGATTTTTAATATCTCACTGGATAGGCTTATCTCCCTAATACTAGTAGTATTAGGAGTTGGAAAATTTAAGTTTTTTCTTTTAAATTTTCTTCTTTTCATCTTTAAATTTTACTATATAAATTTATTTATATGTCGGGGGGGCGGGTGGTCTCAAGGTTCTGCTATTTCCCCAATCTTCTATACCTTTTTTTTTTATAAAATGAACTGTATTTATTTTATACTATTTTTAAACCTAGTCCTCTTTATGATGCCATATGAATTCCATTCCTAATCATATACTTTCATTTTCATTTTGAAAGTATCATCTTTACTTTAGAAATTATATCCATCACAAATACAATCATACTTCGAAAACATCATCATTTAACCTATCCGTCTCTCCTATGTTCTTTTCGGCCAAGTGTTTTCGTTATTATAGTGTCTTAGTACTTTAGCTATTTATTGAGTTTGTCATTCAACCCTGTGTTACAGCAGTAATGCGCTCTTACATAATATGGGGGGGAGGTTACTATCGGTATACAGTTCGTTATGAGGCTACCTGGCATTTACATAAAATTTTAAGAATAGAATGGGCACTTATCAACGGAGCGCTCTATTTCTTATAACTCTCCAGAGCCATATTCTCATTGAGAACGGTTTAATACGAACACGCTTTCTACTCGCATGCATCACTTTTTTCTTCCGAATCACGTCATTTCTACTCTTCAAAGACTTATAACGACTACTGCTGAATTTTGATCAAGTATACTTCACTGGTTAAATTGGTATATTGGAAAGAACATTTCCTTTCATCTATTTTTTCTCTTAGTCTAGTCGTGCTTGGACACGTTTTGGCATGTCAAGTCATTGAAGTCTGAAGTCCGACTTCAAAGTTTAAGCATAATGTGTGGATATTTTGGTAGACCTAAGACTTATGCACTTTTTTCCCGTCTCAGAGGATAATATTATTTTATTATTATATTATAATATATATATATTTATAGTAAGTCAGTATAGGGACTAGGTGATAGAGTGCGGTATCGTGGATACCTTTGGTTTATGTGAGTTGATATTAATATATTACTAATCTACAGGAAACAATTATTTATATTATTCAGCTATTTATTTACTTTTTAATGTCACCTATATTCATGGCGTGGTCGTATATATTATATTAAGTACCCATTACGTCGGAACTCTGTTGAGTAGCTTATACATATATGTTTCAATCCCATAGCGTTTAGTTTGATAATTATATATTATATATATAGGTGGTGATTTATTATTTTATTACGTAGAAAGTAGAAGTATTAAATTATATACATATATACTATTTGCTTAAACCAAAATTAAAGTTCACTTTATTTAACACTAAAATATATCACTACATATATAAATAGTCTATAGCAAATAATTCTTCTTTTAATTACAACTCACGGGTCGTGAAGTAAGAAAACCTCATTATATTATCATTTAAGTCGTATAATAATTACCTTTGTTTAATATAAAAGTTGATTCGTATTGGACTTTTCGGTTAGTCTTATGATGCATATATTTCTCACTGGTTTTCTATTTATATTTAGAGTAATAATAGAATGTATTTCTGCACGTTACTTCATTGTGTGTTATTTACTTAAAGTAACTAAAATATATATATATTTATAAATCCACGCACTCAAAAGAAATTAATGCAATTTTCTGAAATTTCCAATCCAAAATAATGAAATATGAAAGTTAATGAGTAACGGTGGTGATAAATTTTACATAATCTGTTATATGTATTATACAATATATAACAATGAAGATTCAGTTTCTCGTTCACACTTACCATTTACTCGGCGATATGTTTATAAAACTTTTCTGATGAACAATTGCCATGATCGTTGTGACTAAAGTGTTGGTTCTCGACTAGGTGTCAAATAAATACTTGCTATCTTCGGCACGTTTGTGCTCTAAGTATTACTAAGGGGTTATTTGAAATACCCTTTTTACAGCATTCTCCATTCTTGCTCTGGACCTACATTTATGGTCCAGCATTTTCGTATTATCATCTAGTTTATATATAATATGATAATATAATAAATAATAATAATAATAATAAATAATAAATAATTAAATATTGAATTTTGTACATTAAATTTTATTACGTATTGTAATCATAATTGTTCTTATAATATATATACCTAAACTAATATATATTAATTAAATAGATATTTTATATAATAATCTAATATTTATAAATAACTGAAAGTATATAGCATAATAAAATATATAAATTAATAACAATTCTTTAATTATAATATCTAATTAACTAATAAATAATAATAATATATATAATTATAAATCAATAAATAAGCAGACTCATAAATGAGGAAATTAAGTGAGATGGGTTAAATTAATAATATAGATAAATGATAAATTTACATAATAAAATATATCCAATACGATTACTATTAGTTTATAATATTTCATGTTTATAAAAATATGAGAATTAATAAAATATATAATAATAATACTATAAATATCCATGGATAAAATAATAATTTATATATTAATAAATAATAAATATAAAGTACCTTTTTTTTAGTTCAATCGTGGCGATGAAATAATTAAAGTTCTACTATACATCTTAATCAGTAATAATATTGATAAATAATGAATAAATAAGTGATACATAATTAGGTGAACTAGGATATAGCTAAATGAAAGTTATAATATAATAATAAACTTAGTCAAGGTTATGGAGTGATTTGAACTTTAAAGTTATACAAATCTAGGGAGATATATATATTCTAATTAATGACTTTCTAAAATAATTAAATTACGAATATATAATAAATATATCAAATAATAATTAAAATAAATATTATATATATTATAATTAAAAAATATTAATAATAAATTATTCTTAAATAATTAAATAAATTAAATATTTATATAAACAATTAAATATAACTAATAAATATTAATATAAGTTATGATACAATTTCAACAGAATCATTAAATGATATTATAATTAAATCTTTATAATATATAATAAATTATAAATTATTTAAATATTAATAATAAATTAATAAATACTGATAAAAATCAAGTTTAATGATTCAAAGTACTTCTTGAGAATAAAAGAAGAAAAAAATAATGAAACTACAAACAATTTAATTTTAAATAATGAAATAGATATTTCATAATTTAAGATAATATATTTAAATAATAATTATATTAAATAAATAATAAATGTTTTTTTTAATAAATATAAATAAATAAATAATTCAAAATACTAAATTTCTTTAGTAAATAATAATTTGCAAATAAGGGTAGAAGTAAACTAAAGAAATAATTGTCACCTGTCGTTCAGACCAATTGTATGATAGATGATAATAAGGTAAATAATGATAATGATACATAGTGATTAATAATTATTAATTTTTGAACTAATAATATATGTCGTTATATTTTAATTATAATAATAGGTAGAATTAAATTAATAATTAATAATTGATCAATATAATAAATATATTACATTAATTCAAATATAAATAATAATAATAATAAATTATATATATAATATATATTTATTAATAATTCATATAATAATAAATAAATTAATAATACATTTATTAATAATTAATAATTATTAATAATTATAATATATCTTTATTTCATTAATTACATATAATGAATAATTATAAAAATTATAATAACTAATAATATAAATAATAAATATAATATATAAATCTATAATAATATTAATTAATATTAAATATAGTATAAATTATACTAATATACATATATACAGTATTATAAATAATAATAATATAATTAAATAATAATCTTAATAGTATAATAAAGTAATTATAATAATTAAATTAATAAATAATATTAATAATAAATATATAAATTAATAAATAATTAATAATAATTAATCAAATTAGATAAATTCAATATAATTAAGAAGTAATATGTATTCCTAATACAATAATAATATTTCAATATTATTATTATTAAATACATATTACGAAATCATTATATATATCAATTTCAATGAATTAATAATCTTGAATTAATTAATATATAATAATAATAATAATAAATAATATTTATAATTTAAAATATCAAACTCAAATTTAACAATAAATATAAAAATTCAAACATAAAAATAAAATAAAAATTAATAATATAAATATTTAAAATATATATAATATAAATAAATAATAATCAATTAATAAATTTTAATAATAAAATTAAAATAAAAATAACAAGAAAATTAAAATAAAAATATAAATAAAAATATAATGAATAAAAATAAAATAAAATAATTTAATATTTAATATAAATAAATAAAAATTAAAATTTAAAAAATAAAATATAAAATACAATACATAAAATAAAATAAAAATAAAAAATATAAAATTTTAAATAATATTGTAAATGAAAAATAATAATATAAAAAATAAATATATTTATAAATATAAATAGAAATAAGTGAATTACTAAAATATGTAATATTTTTAATGTTATAATATATAATATAAATAGTAAATATATTCAATTTAATATATATAAAAATATAATATAAATCTTATTCTAGTAGCTAATGAAAAAAAAATCAATTTAAAAATAAAAATGATTGTAGTTAAAGGTTTGTATAATGATACAAATATATACTATGAATAGATTGCATAAATATACATAAAACATAAAAATAACCTATCAAATATAAATACTTATATAAAAATAAATAAACAATACAAATACAAATTTATATACTGAAAAATAAAAAATAAGAAAGTACGAGATAAAAGATAAGAGCTAATACGATAATTTGGAAGAGAATTGTACATAAGATCATATAGAAAATAGAGACAATTAAGTATTTAAAAAATAAATAAAAAAAGTGGTTTATAAAAATTACTTATATACTTTCTAAAATTACTTTAATAATACAAATAAAATATATAATAATATAAATAAAATATAGAAAATATAAATAAAAAATAAAAATAACGAAAATAAAATTATAAAATTTAAAATCAAATATATATATTAAGAGTGAGAGAGAAGAGAGTGAGATTCGAAAATGTACTTATCTGATGTATAATACGTGTGTTAATTAATGACATTAATCAGTGGTATTGTTATTGTCTGCGCGAATTATACATCGACTTAGTATAGTATTAGTGATGAGTGGATTATAATCATCGGCTTCCGAAGACATGAAGTGTTGATTACATAATGAGATAATTGTATATTGAATACAGCGATATTTCGTGAGTTTAATGTATTTATTTATTATTTAGAAGACTGCATACAATGATATGATCAGAGGTCAGAGTATCTCTTTTTGGAGAACATAAGAGTTAAGTGAGCAACACACATAGTAACGGGATAGCAATCGGTAAATAATGAAATAATTAAATTGTAAAATATATAATTCTGAAATAAAATTAAAAAATAATACAAAGATTATGAGATGTTTGGGTACAACAACTTAATAAAATTAATGATAACAATATAATCAATTTTTTTCGATATATGATCCCATGAGTGAGGGATTATGTGATCGTATAGATAATCTATAGGCATAAAAAATAATAATAAGGAGAGCACATAATATAAGCAAGTATTACATAAAAATTGAATAATATGATGTTATTAATAAGAAGGGAAGTTGATAAAACAGATAATCATTTGTAATAGGAAAAATAATAAATTTCTCTAAAAGTGTATAAAATTAAAAAAAATTAAAATTTAATAAGGATTCGATTATAAGTGTTAAAAATTTCTAAAATTTAATTTTTTTTAAAAAAATATTGTTCTAGGTATCGAGAACAAAAGATAATTTTGAAATTTAAATCGTGATCGCTTGTAGCTCTTGGTAAGAGAGTGTGTGAGTAAAATTAACTTCCATATATATATTTTCTTTCTCTTTTAACTTTTATTGTATTAATAATTCTTTTGCAAACTAATAATAATTATCATAACTGTGACGTTGATTTATGCTGGTTTTTAAAGCGAATATTAAAATGGTAATTAGATAATTCTAATGACCAAGAATATATAAAAGATTTTCTTTTTATCCATCGAGTATTCAGATCAACATGAATAACTTAACTGCATACATTAATATTATATATAAAATTATATACATGCGCACTCGTATCACTCGTTTTTCATTCCTTCTCAACTAAAGACTATATAGACATTTTAATTGCAAGTAAAGTATATAATTGATAAACAATATATGATATAATATTATTAGATAATTACTTTCTCACTCGAAGTGTCAAAATGCCTTCGGAAACACATTTGTGGAAACTCATTTGCTTCATTTGCTCAAAATATCGTCTCTTTTTCTTACTTTTCCGATAAGAAATTCAAGCTTTTGTGTCTCCGATAGAAGTTCTGTTTGTTTTCTACAATCTGAACATTTATGAAAATACAATTCTAAGTCATTATAAACTGCAAATTATATGAGTATGCTCACTTTTGCGATTATTTTTTCAAAAAGGATCTTCGAAAATTAATTTTACATTTTTATTTACTATATATAATACTGTATTAACAAAATAAGTTTTATATTTTCACTTAAGTCATTCGATGAAATGGGTATTTTCCCTTTTGCTAATTTGCAATACTATGTGTGTGCTTTTTGAAATCGAAATTATCACTATTTTTTTATTTTAATAAATCAATATGTTTTGTATTCTACTATATAATTATTATATAAATGTAAATGAAACTAATGCAATTATAATTTATTATATAATTTAATTATTATCTTCTTTAGATACCATTTATTCTAGTTAGATCAATAATGCTTATAAAGATTTCTAAATAATAATATATGAGGTCTGTATTATTGGTTTGGGAGACTACATTACCATTATCAATAAATTCTACATTTATATTAATTTAAATTCTATTCCTTTACAGATTGAGTGCTCTAGACAATATCAGTGAAGTAGATAGATGTAAACGTGAGCATGGAAGTTAAGTTTGGTGTCAGAGTTGAACAGAGTGACATGGTGTCTACTATCACTTTTATAAGTGAATCAATTACTATATCTTAGTTAAGAATATAAAGCTAAAACTGTCCAATTTAAAATTTAACTTTTTTATTTTTATAAAAAAATACAAAGTTTCGATAAGAGGGATAGAGTGCAGTTGAGACATTATTACTCAATAATTAGATAAGAATCCTTAAAAATAGATGAGAGGAAGTTAAGTTAATAGAATGAGATGAGGAGATATAGAGTAGACAATAGTGGAAGATTAGAAATTAATAATAATAATAATCATTGATTCAAAGCACTGATAGAACAGATTTTTTAACACTTGCAACTGAGTAAATTAATTACTAAGATAAAAAAAATAGAACAAAGATAATAACTATCACGGGATATATTCAGATAATTACTAACAGAGGATATTATAGAAATTAAATAAAAATTAATACAAGAGTGATAGTGAATTATTATCAAATTAAATAAGATTTTATACTAGATAAAATAATCTAATAATCAAGTTATCAAATTATAATTGATATAGATATAGATATAGTTAGATAGATATATTATATAAAGTAATATATACGAGTGAACGTAATATCCGATTTAAACTCTACGGGACAATTAAGTTGAATGATTCCTATTATCGTAATGGAGAGTCAATAGATATGACATCCAGTGCCAGTAATGGATTAAATTCATTAACTGAGACTCGTTCACTAATAATTAAGAATAATAATAATAATAATTAATAGATAATTAATAATTATAATAATACTTATAAATTAAAATGTAAAATCCATTCTGGAAATAATAAAAATTACTTTTGTTAATATAGAATAATTAAATAATAATAATAGAATAATTATAATAGATTCATAATTCACTGACATAATGTTCAAACTGAATAATGCAATAAATAATAAATATATATAGGATTTTATGGTAATTTACGGTGTCAGAGTAGTATTTCACTCGTGGGGGTATACGGAAGTCAAATGTCTACCTGACTTAGTTAGTCTGTTTGAGTTAATATTTATTTAGTATTAAATTTTAGGTATCTTTTCATTTTGTGTACGTTAGAGATAGGGGTTCTGTAATATGTGTGTGTCAGAGGTTTGTCGACTGATGGGTCTTGTGAGTTGTCGTTTGTTAAAGTGTGTGAAGCTTCTCTTTCGAATTTTATTCTATTCTGTATTTTGTTTAGTATGGGTTTTTTTTTCTAGTTCTACTATGCGGGCGCTGGGTTTGTTGGTAGTGGATGTTAGTTTGTTGTGTCAGGCTTTTTTCTTGGTTTGTTATTTTGTCTCAGCTGGGGCGTGTGCTCTTGGTTTGTATTATGAATACTTTTTTCATATGCAGTGTCATCTTTAAGCTGTTATGAATAATGTTTATGTCATCTGCTGATACATTGAGTAGACTCTATTGTTCTAGCAAGTCTTTAAAGCGGAAGTGGTGCTTTGAGTTGCTTTTGAGATAATGGGTGGCTGTGACTTGCTGGTGAATCATGTCGTCTTATTTTGCTGACGTCAGTTTCGTAGTGTAGACGAACCAGAGAAGTCGCTTTCTGGGTTTTCACTATAGCGAGGGGGTGTTAGAGCTTAGCTTTTGGTGGGTATTTGTGGTACCTTCTTGTCAGAACTTGGGACTTTCTTTGGGATATTGTTGATAGTGTAATTGTGTAAGGCGTGGTGGTATCTTAGGTTGGGAATAGTATACTTGGTGCTTTGGCGTCGGCTTTTTCATTTTAATTAAGTAAATGTAAAGAGGTACGATATTCTTTATGGTGGATATAATTAGGATAGTTCCTACATTTGCTATGGCTCGAACGTCTGGCATTACATTGGGACCGTCCTGTAACTGGTTTAGGGTATGATGTATTCTAGAGTTTTGCTATTATATATGTCTTCGGGGACCCGATTGTTTGTAATTACGTACTTGGTGCTATTCAGTGTGAGTTGGTTAAGCGCATGTTTTACGCCAGTGAGTCGTCTCACATAGTCGAGCATCGTAATATTGTGTAGGATATTTTAACATGATCGGGATAGTAGAGTTGGTTCTTGTTGGATGTCTACAAAACTTTATAGTAAGCATGTTTTATTACATGTCAATTTTAAAGATAGCTTCATTAGGTATGTTTATTGTACAATGCACTTGTGATTCTACCTTGGTTTTGTGGTATATTTGAGTGTGTGTATCGTGAGAGTCGACGACACTTTTCGGACAGCTGCTTATTGATCATGTTAGGTCATTAAGGAGGTATCGATGCTACGGCAAAGAGCAGTTAACTCGAAAAAGCGTCACCCTGCGAGAGGCTCTTCATATTCAATACATATAGAAAATTATAAAACAGATCTATCTTGTATATAGGTAAATAGATTCACACCGGTCAAGAGATTGAGGGATTGTTGTTGCCTCTGGGGTACGCGGGCGGTTGTATGGGCTTGATATTTGAGCGTGATTCTGAAGTTAGTCTTTCTTTTATGTGTTTAACGGATCTGAGATCTCTGTCGGTCTTAACGTAGTCTGTTGTATAACAGTGGTGTAAGTTGTTTCGCGTCAAGAGCTCATTTTTGTTCTTCATTTAACTTAGTTAGTCTACTTCTCATGATCCAGGGTGCATTGTTCGCAAGACAGAGGCTAGCTTCTCTAGTGTGGGACATCTTTACATTGTTCAATGAGCAGTTTGCTTTGGGTTGTCTTTCAAATTATTTGCGGTTTTTGTGTTTTGGGTACGGCTGTAAGAGTTTTCGGGTTAGGAGTGCAAATAGCACGCATAGAATAGCAGAAGGGTGTGATGCCGTTCTTGTGTGTAATATTATCCAAATTGTGAAATCTACTGAGAGGTTGTTTGACTGGATAATAGTTGCGATGATGTGATTTGTAGGGTGTGAGATTTCTCCTCAATAATACATAATTGTATAGATAGTAAATAATTAGATTCTGATTTATGGACATCAGGTCCAACTTGGCTATAAGCTAATAGTACAATACATATATTATAACCAATACCACAATAATAATAACAATAACGAGTGAAGTGCAGTGTTATATACAGAATAGTAGAGCACTCAATTCAATTGCCACGATCTACAACAATTATAGCGATCAGTATCAAGCTACTATAGCATAGACAAGTAGGTTTACCCTGATAACAATTGCTGAAAAAGTGTGAGAAAACAATTTAACAAATATAAATCTTTAGAATTAATATTCTGCGGGCGACAACAAGCAAATAAATACACACAACAAAATTGACTAGCATTTTAATATTGAATTAAACCATGAAACTAATTTATTATTGAGGTGGACGAATATCGATATATCTAAGTCATACGAGATTAGTAAATGATTACTATACAATAATAGAGTTTGAAAATTCTACAATATCATACCATCATCTATGAGTGGAATTAAGATTGATACATAATCAAAATAATAATAAATGAGACATTAAGTGTAATGAATTGGAGATTACGATTTCAATAAATTATGGTAGTACATGATTTCAGGTAATAATATTACACTAAGCCGAGGGTAGTGTGTAGAGATTTTCAAGTATATTGAATGATGAGTCAACAGAGTTCGTATATTCTATTTAAAACTTCTTAAAAAGTATCTAAAAGCTTACTAGAAATTCCTTCTATGTAAGATCTTTCTTACGGCTAATTTAGAACAAATTTATGAGTCTTGCAACCTTGTCTTTTTATGAAATGTGTGTCTTAGTGCTCCGAGGACAGACGGTGTGGTGGCGGACTTCTTTTCTGGGAGTAAAGCTTCGCTTCGGTTACTTTGTTCCGTTCCTTTTCAAGTTAGAGATTACATGCATTTTGTTTGTGAAGATGAGTTTCGGTGTCAGAATTTTGGAGGAGGAGGAAGTTGTGTGTGTGGTTAAATCGTTGGAAGCGTGAGAAATTTATTTTGTCTATACCGGACGTGCCGCAGACATCTCAGAAACGTATAAAAGGAACTCGTACTACTTGGCTGGGGAGGAGTTTGGTTTCTATGATAGGGTTGGTGCTTATACATTTTGCGCTTAGCTAAGTTTCGGTTTAATTGGAGCCATACGTTAGTATCTTCATGAGAAGCACTTTCAAAATTTAAAATCTTTATATATTCACTTTGGTTGAGAGGTGAGTTTACATTCGTTGTATAAAATGTTCTGGTGATAATTTAGAAGTGGACTTGATAATCATGTTAGGAGAGATTAGGTTCTCATAGGAGCGTGTACAGATGGCTCTCACGTTCGGATATAGCTGAGAATATGCGCAACGATGAAGAATATAGGTCTCTTGGACAAGCATATTGGTTTTAGAGTCGCTCTGAAGATACGGAGTCTTTTTTGGATAGTTCCCCAAGTGTGTCTTATGTTCTTACCTTAGGAAGAGGATAGAGTATAATCCATATGAGGCTACTCCTGAGAGTAGAATGGGTAGTGAAGACTGCTTTACTTTAGAACTTTCCTACTAGGCTAAGGTGGGCCGTTTGGAGTTTGTCGCCTCCATTTTGTGAACCATATTTGCTGGTTCTTTTAGAGTATGGGTTCACTCAGCTCGGTCTTGATGTGGATGGGATCACTCTTCTTCTTGTGAGATTTGGATTGTGTGTCTCGGAGTTTTTGTAAATGGCTGAACGTTTCTGTATAAAGTAAGTTTGTCTATTTTTTGTTTAAGGAACGGTTTTTTACGTATATTATATAACTTCCGAGAGAGGAGTTGGTATTGGTGAGTAGCTGTTTGCAACATTCGAAAAATTCTTTGTTGCTATGTGTAGCGGGTTTGCTTTCTTTATATAGATAGTTAGTCGAGCTGGTATTTTAATTCCAAATCGATCATAATTTTCGATGCATGTCATTGAGGGGTATATAGAAGTGGTGTGGGGATTAAATTTGAGTACTAGGGCTTTTATCAATTGATTGAATAAAGAAATAAGGTTCTTTATTTTCAGATACGTTCTCTCCGTTAATTATAGGTATGGGGTGGTCTATTACAGAGAAATCGAGATAGAAGTTTATGTTTATACTTACACACCTTTGGTTCATTGCGAATGAAGGAAAACTGATATTCTTGTTATCGTTTTGCATGCTTCTTAACATGTCAATATGTAGTTGATTAGCTCGTGCAGTAAAGAACTGCTTAGGTATTATTTTATTAAGCTACATGAATTAATTTTATAATTTAAAGTGAGTCTCTTTTTCTGCAATTATGTTAGACGAGTACATCGCAGTCTATCTAGTAAGAAGATATGCTTCCGCTTATCCAGTATAATACTAATGAGATACGCTTGCGCTCAAAATCTAAATGTGAGAGAATGTGACAAGTTCTCAAAATTATCGTTTTCTTTAACTTCGTATAGTGATTCGATGCCAGTCAAGATCGAGTATGGATGGAGGGGGAGGAACGGGAAAGAGGGCAGTGAGGGGAGTAAGAGGAGAGAGAGAGATTGGAGAAAGTAAGAAGGATAGTCAGCTCAGGCGATTTTATTGAAGAAGTATGATGTCGATAATCTAGGAAATTACTAAGAAGAATTTTATTATGGACATATCTTGGTATAAAGAGTGGAAGAGAGAAAACGAAAGCTTGTTGAATTCTTCATGGTGGTCGTAGAACTTTCAAGGAAAAAGAAAAATTACGAAATTTTTGGAAACTGTTTAAAAAATGTAAAATCTCTTGAGACAATTATTCAATGTGTTGATATTACATAGATAATAATACTGAGGATGTGGTTTGAGTCTTTAACTTCAATCCTTAATCACAAGATCAGTGATCAATTAATTCACTAATTATTACCAGACATATTAAATTACAAATTATTAAAATTTTATAGAAGAAGTAAATTTTATATATGTAATTGCGAGAGAGGTGGGAGCTGCGTTTCCGGAGATCTATCGTCAAGTTTCTAAGTGAACGCTGGAGTTTTTCCAAATTGTCTCTTCCACTGTAGCAGTATAGGTTGTTAAACCGACTCTATGCTTACATATTATGCTTCCGCGAATGGTGGTGAGATACTTGTTTAATGCATACTAATCGAAGTACATTGGAACGTGGATTATTTGTGGTGATATGAATACAATAAAGTAATAATGTTCATCCCTTGATAATGTTTTTTAGATATACTGTGTTGAGATAGTGGTAAAAGTAATATTAATATATTATGTTGGTTGAAAAGGGAACATAGCTAATAGTTAATAACAGTGATTGTGGTGTTAATGTTAATGAATAATACAGTGTAATATTAGTTAATGAAATTTTTATAATATAATGAATAGTGGTAAATAATATTAATATAGTTGTCGATTATATATTGGGTATGTAAACAACATGATATAAACTATTTAAAACATAGTGAGTGATAGTCGGATATAGTTTTAGTGGATAATGATAGTTATAGTGCAGTATGATAGTATTGAAGTATTACGTAGATGTATATTTATGAAGTTTGTGTATAATATTTGTTATGTATAATCTTAAAAAGGGTGTGATATTATGTTTATTGGGTGTATTTTATCGTATGTTGTAATTGATTTTATTTTTGAGCTTTGTTAGTGGGCGGTATGGGTTAGAGATTATGATACTTATAAAGCGACTTACTTATAAATTGAGCAATGTGGATGGTGATATCTATTATAGATATATTTAATTGTTTGGTAAATATATGATTATCTTATTTTAATATAAAAAAGCGAGCCGGTAGCTGCACTAGTGTTAGAGTACTCCGCCCAAAAAAGCGTAGGGTCCAAGGTCCTAGAGTCGTGCCGACAGGGTCCAGGTTCGCTAACTGTCCAGGTGGTGAGAGATGTGAGACTATTTGTGCTCTCCTTTGGCATTGTGCTGTCGTACCTGGCTGGACCTTAAGATTGTAGTTAACATCTCCTCCTTCCTTGTTAGGGCGTCTGACCGGTGGGGAGTGATGTGTGTTTTATCTCTGTAAAAAAAAAAAAAAAAAAAAAAGTAGCAACTTACGAACTTTCGATAAAGTATTAAGGTGTTGAGTACAGCTATTTGTAACAGTAGAAATATTATGCACAATGACTTTTAAAACTCGCACATTTCTTTATTTCTAATAACCTTCCGAATAAGGCGGAACTCTTACCGGGAATACAAGACTAATCTGTAACTCCGCTCGACGTATATTTTCACTCTTTTAGAGGGAGGAGGTATGGCAGTTTGTACACAAACAGACACAGTTTTTATTTTTCTGATTCACATCACATAGACTCTCAAAGGATAGTGATGACCTTTTCAATTTTAACAACTGAAAATCTTTCAATTTGACGTACTAAGATACTGTTTCTTAAAAATTCTCCGTAACCTGAAAAAAATTACTAAAAAATGGACCATTAATGTCGTTAATTCAATTTAAACAAACTTGAAACTATTAGGTATGACGGTTAGAGATCTAATAGGTTCTGGTGCCTAAGAACGAACCCAATTATGCTTATACAAATTAAGTTAGTTGGAATTGTAAAAGTAAGAACTTTTCTTAACTTTGCACAAATTTTAAGCTTATAAAATTTATTTACTATTAATCGATTTTTCCAATTATATGCAAACTTTAACACACTCTCACTTTCAAAGTTTTGTTTTGAGTGTAGAGGGACATTGTCAGATACATAATGATATCTGAATGTCTGATTATACGCCATTTTTTCTTATGATATTTTTGTGGTTATTTAATTTTATACTGGCCTGCTCATTCAGTTATCGAGAATATAATTATTATATATATCTTATATATATATAATATATATATATTTACTTATATTATATATATAATATATATATTTATTATATAGTATTATAGATATATAAAATATAATATATATTTATATAATATATATTATGTGCTATGAGAAGAGATAAGATGGAGAGAGAGAGAGACGAGGAGCAGAGAGAGGAGATGTGACGAGAAGAGAGAGGAGAGCAGAGAGAGAAGGAGAGAGAGAGAGAAGGAGAGAGAGAGTAGAGAAGATGAAGGAGAGAGGAGAGAGAGAGAAGGAGAGAGAAGGAGGAGAAGGTGAGAGAGAAGGAGAGAGAGAGAGAAGGAAGAGAGAGAGAAGGAGAGGAGAGAGAAGGGAGGAGTGAGAGAAGGAAGAGAGAGAAAGGAGAGAGTAGAGAGACGAAGGAGAGACGAGAGAGAAGGGAGAGCAGAGCAGAGGAGAGAGAGAGACACGTGAGAGAAGAGAGAGAGAAAGCAGAGAGAAAGAGAGAAGAAGAGAGAGAAAATGAGAGAAGAAGAGAGAGAGAAGAGAGAGAAAGAAAGAAATGAGAGAAAGAAGAACACGAAAAGAAGAAAGACAAGAGAGAAAGAGAGAAATGAGAGTAAGAGAGTGACGAAAGAAAATTTGATGAGAAAGAGAGAAAGAGAGAGAGGGAGAAAGAAGAAAGAGAAAGATAAAAGAGAAATGAAAAGAAGAAGAGAAAGAGAAAGAGAAAGACGAATGAGGAGAGAATGATAAAGGATAGAAAGATAGAAAGAGAAAGAGAATAGAGAAAAGAGAAAGAGAAAAGAAAAGAAAAAGAGATATGAGAAATATGTGAGGTAAGTATAGGGATAGTTTTGTGTTTCCAGAAAAGAGAGAAAGAGAGAATAGGAGAAAGAGAGAAAAGTAGAGAAATGAGAAAAGTAGCGTGAGTACTTTATCGAAAGCAGAAAAGACAGAAGAGAGGTATTCTCAGATTAAAAGAAACAAAAGGACAGAAATGAACAGCTTGGAAAGGAGAACATGAAATGGGACATGGGCCAACGCCGAGACGCCTACAAACACGCGGAATAGCGCGGATGTCCTGTTCTGAAGGAAATTACGAAAGATCAAGAAAGAAGTAAAGGGATGCTGACAGTAGGAACTGGTGCATTAGAAACCTGGCACGAGATTATCATGAAGGAGAATGTGAAGGGAAGGAACATTTCGAAAAGTCTGCATGACATTTGCAGTGATGATGAGGTGATAGGGAATGTGTGCGAGTTTGATGGTATATGAAGCAGGAGATATTTTTTGGATGAAGTAATACTTGATAAAAACAAGCAGCGTCAAACAGGTAATAGTGAAAAAGTGGATGAATTTGGTAGAAAATGTTGTATACCATAGTCCCACGGAAATGGCCCTACGCACAAGCAGGAGGGAAGGTATTACGCACACGACACCACACTTCGCCTGATAAGCCGCTTGTTATTTGGCCATTCGCCTCGGCCCGTTCGATGTATCCTCTCCAGGATAACGCCCGGATGGGAGGGAACTCGCTAACAGAACCCAATGAATTGGTGGCTGCTGAGAAGTGCTAACAGCAGAGGGTAACCGATTGATAGCAACAGACCATAATTGATTATCGATGAGTAGACTGCTCAGCATAATGAGCAAGCAATCGTCATTATATATAAATAAATATTATAATAATAATATCATATAATACATAATCATATATAATAATAATAATAATAATAAAATCTACTAAAACTTTAAAATGATAATATAATATATACATCATATAATAATAAATCCTATCTTATAATAATCATAAATAAATATACAGAATGGATAGGGGATACTCGAATACCGAAGTAGTATAATAATATAACAAAATGTGCTAATACTAAAATAATAATAGACTTCTCCCTTTCTTTTCCATCAACGATTAGCTTTTATACTGACATGAAATATAATAGCAAATATAATAATCAAATATATTACACACAATACAATATATACATATATTATCAAACCATGCAAACAATATACAAAACAATACATAAATTAATATATCAATAATTACAATATAATAATAATCCAAATGTATAAATAAATTAATATTCCAAATATATAATAATAATACCAAATGAACCATTTACTGAACAAATAATAAATAGAATTAAGCAAATAATATCATAATAATTTTACCAAATATAATAATAATAATGCAATAGAAACAAAATAATTACAACTAATATAATAACAATGCTTAAGTTGCCCAATAGAATATATGAGAACAAATAATGAAAAAGTTTGAATGACTAAATTTATAAAATAATTCCAAAATATAAAACAATAATTTACAAATAATAAATAAATAACTCCAAATTATTAATAATAATTCCACGAATAATAATAATAATAGTGTTCAGAGTTATTAATAATCCATAATAATAATAATCCCGCTATCCCTTAAGAAATCTCAAGAATAAATAAATAATTTTAATCCACAAATATTAATAATCATAATCAATAATAATATAATAATCCCAATAATATATAGATAATTAACAAATAAAGTAATAATTATTCACAAATAAATAATAATAATTCCAAGATTTTAATAATAATGAATCAAAAATAATATATAATAAGTAAATCCAATAATCGTAAACTATCACAATATAAAAGATAATGACCGAAAATAAAATGATTCCAAATATATATATCAGATCCATATAAAATAAATGATTATCCAAATAGATAATATAAATATTTAATTAGCATAATAATAATCCAAATAATAATAATAATAATCCAAATAATTTAATAATAATCCAAATATTAATAATAATGAATCCAGTAATCATAGAAATATAATCCAAATAATAATAATATATATTCAAATAATAATCATTAATAATCCAAATAATAATTAATATAATCCAAATAATAATAAAATAACTCCCAAATAATAATAATAATAATCCAAATAAATAAATAATAATTATATCAAATATATAATAATAATAATCCAAATAATAATAATAATAATTCAAAGTAAATAATATATTATAGATCCAAATAATAATATATCCAAATAATAATATAATCCTATGTAATCCAATATAACTAAGTGGGGCAAATAATAAAATTCCACCCATCAAACATATCATAACCCC